>VZQC01003661.1:793450-943825 GCA_009823505.1 Rhizomys pruinosus
TACTTCCTCTAGCATGGCCACACCTTCTAAGACCTCCAAGAACAGTGCCACCAATGGAAGAAAAATGTCTGAATACTGAAAGCCTATTGGGGACAGTCTCATTCAAACCACCACATTCCACTCCCTGGCCCCCATAGGCCATATAAAATGCAAAATGCATTTAGTCCAACCTTAAAAGTCCCATAGTCTTTACCAGTCTCAATTCTATTCAAAAGTCTATAGTCAAAAATCTCTTCTGAGACACAGGCCAATCTCTTAACTGTAAGCTCCTGTAAAATCAAAAGGCAAATTACATACTCCCAACATACAGTGGAACTGAATACACATTACCATTCCAAAAGGGAGGAATAGAGGCATAGTGAGGAAATACTGGACCAAAACAAGACCGAAAACCTGCAGGGCAAACACCAAGTCCAGTAGCTCCATGTGCAACTTCTGGGACTTTACTTCCAAAGGGATGAGATGGCTCAGCTCTTCCAGGATTGAGTGCAACATGAACCTCTTCCTTAGGCTGGTACCACTCCCTGTATGCAGCTCTCCTTGCAAAATATCTCACAGCTCTGGCATCTCAAATGTCTTCTTGGGGTCTCTACTGCCAACCAGGCTTCACAATCACAGCTTCACACCATAGCCTATCAGGGCCTTCTTTATTCAGGGACACCCCTGCTGCACTCTGTCTGGCCTCTGTGGCTCTCTGAAACCTCAGAGGAAGAATTGATAACTCCTTCATCATTCGTGCCTCTAAAGCCAGCACCATGAGAATGAAATTGCCTTGTTTGGCTGCAAGTTCGGGATGGACTCTGTCCTACTTTAACCACATTTGCAAATTTTCTCTGCCCTGGACTTGTTGGAGTAGAAAACACTTTCAATATTTTCCTTTTCAAAAATTGGAGGCTTAGCTGGGTGTGGTCTTGCCCTGAAGGTACTGTTTCTGTTGTTTACTTGTAAATCTCGAGGCCCCTCCTTAATCACTTTAATCTCACTTTTTCCATTGTTTACTTATAAATAGCTAAGCCTCTCCTTAATCACGTTAATCTCCTTATCAAAAGGAACCTCTCCTTCATACGAATTGGCCCCACCTTTAATCTTCCTAGTGCTGTTTTTCAGATCCAAACTGTACTTTCTGCATTTCTTTCTGCCCCATCTGTTATAATGTAAATCTCTTAATGAGCTCTAGAATCCACCCACCACTTATTTTCATACTCTGTAATTACTGTACATGGGTGGAAAATATGTATCCATATTTTAGAGTAATATAAACTTAACGGAGGAAAATGTAGAGTGGGGGGAAGGGAAAGGGGAATATGTTTAAATTGAACTGAAAAATGATGTCTTATGTACACAAAACATCAATAAAAGAATAAAAAAAAGATGTAGTTAGTGCCTTCTTGGGTTCTTGTTCTATGATGTTTGGGTCTTGTGTGTAGAGGCTACAGTGTTGATGTATTGTCTAGGCATGAGCCATTCACAGACCATGTCTGTGTGTCTAATTGTGGGATTCTGGACTTTTCTCATCTGGAGGAAAAGACGCTTCTTTTCTAATTGGTGTCTGGGATATATTTGTCAGTAAATATGTGGATATTTCTTTTGTTGTTAGTAAAATGTTACCTTCACCTAGGGATGTGTCTACCTTTTGAAATTGTGAAATATCCATGATCTCTCCAGATGTGTACATTTGGCTATGTAAATGTTACCACTCATAAGTTTCCTTCCACTGAGTGGGCTCTAGGCTCAATTGATTAACCATTGATTTTCCCCCAAGATAGAAGTGCCTCTATTGCATTGGTGTATGCTGTGCTGATAATTGATGTGGGTATTTGGTCTTGAGGCTGATGTTGGACCATCTACTACAACACATGATACACCTTTTTGTCTATCTCTGATATGACACTGTAATCCCTTAGTTATTGTACTTTTATTGCCCAACACAAATATTTTCCAGAAGAGCATGCAATGTCTTTGCTGATTGCACTGATTACACTCTGCTAAGTATCAGAATAGAATGTGAAGAATAAATGCATTTAATTTTGACCATTGTACTGAATTGTATTTCATTCTAGCAAGATAGCTTAGTGGTAAACAGAATAATCTCTGAATCCAAATGTATTAATTAACAGTTTTTGTGTAACATGCCATATATTTGGTAGTTGAGAGCAATAGAAGTTTGGTACTGTAGAGTTCCAAGGTGTGGGATCAGGACTGCAGGTCTGACTCTGCTTCTCTCTAATGTGCTGATTTGATTAGTACTAGGGAGGTCATCTATGTGAATCATGCACTACAGCCAATGTGATCATATGAGCCCTTGAGTGCCAAGAATTTTCTTTTCTTCATACAAAGACATAAAGTGAAAGAGAAGAGGTGCGATAGACTAGATGGCCTGAGAGAATCCACTTGCTGTTACTGGCTTTGAAGACTGATAAAGGGAGTCATGAGGTAAAAACTGCAGACCTCTTCTTGAAATTCAAAATCACCCTGAGTTAGAGCTAACAGGAAAACCGGGTTAATATGATTAAATTGCATACATGTATGAAAATGTCATGATGAACACACTCCTGTATAATTGATATATCTTTTTGTTTGTTTGATTTGGGAATAGAGGTGTCTTCCTCTAGCACAGCTGGCCTAGAACTTTAGAACTCACTATGTAGACCAGGCTGGCCTCAAGCACAAAGAGAGATGACTAAATCTGGCTCTCAAGTCCAGGGATTAAAATCATGTGCCACACTACCTGACAGTGTGTTTTGTTTGTTTTCAAATATATATTTTATTGAATTATTGCACATTTCCTGCATCTTAATCATATTAACATTGCCTCCTCTATCCATACTCCTCCTAACACCCCCACAAGATTCCATGCATTCTGTCATATACATTAAGGCCTATAAAGTCAAATTTTGTACCCAGATGTCCCTCAGTGTGAATTCAACCTATCTAATATCATTCCCTTAAAGAACAACTCTCCCTCACCCAGCAGTGATCATCTGCCAATAGTTCCCCGGGTAATGTTGGGGCTTCTTGTGCTTTTCCCCAGTGACTATGCTAGGTTTTCATCTGGAGTGAATTTTCCCGGGCCTTGTGCATGCTGCCACCATTGCTGTATTTGCATATGGAGATTTTCCTAGAAGCCCAGAAAACTCTATTTCCTGGAGGTCATCCACCACCCTTGGCTCTTATAATCTTTACAATTCCTCTTCTACAATGGTTCATGAGCCCTGATTGGGCAAGGTTTAAAATAGGAGACTTATCCAGGGACATGTACCCTACAGTTTCTTATTCTCTACATTTTGGCCAGTTGTGGCTCTCTTTGTTAATCATCCTCTGTTGCATGAGGAAGCTTTGCTGGTGAGAGTAGACAAAGTAATTTCTTATTCGTATGGTAAATACATATCCTTATATTTACCGACAAGTATACCTGTCACCACTCATCAAAGAAGCTTCTTTTTTGCAACAGATGGAGACCTCTATAGCATTACACAACTAGTCACATGCAGAGAATAACTGTGAGATGCCAAGCTCTAATTGACACTTATACAATGGAATCTCTATGCCTAAAGCACATAGAGCATGTGAAACAGGAAGTAGACAGAACACTAATGTATCTTAAAGTAAAGGAAACCAACTGGCTGACTCCTTGATTTTTGTCTTCTGACATCACAGGCAGAGTGCCTCTATGCCAGTCTTTCATCCAGAGAAATTACAAGACAATACATTTATGTGGCTTTAAGCTGCTAAACTGATGGTAATTTATTATGTATCAATAGAAAATTAGTACATGTATACAAGGAAGTGGGGATAACTGGGTGCCATCATAGAATCCAATGTTGGGGATCAAACCCTGTCCTCTGCAAGAACAGTCGGTGCTCTTAACCGCTAGGCCATCTCTCTAGCCTGTTGTTTCTTTTCTTTCCCACCTTTTCTGCTCACCTAAACTTGTTCCAAAGTTATGATTTCATTATGGAAAAAAAAACCCTAACTCAACATAAACAGTTTGATTTAAGTGAATAAACTAAGAATAAATATATATTTCTTTGATCAATGACTTTGGCAGTCTTACTTCAATTTTATATGTATTCTTTAAGAATTTTATACATGTATACAATTTATTTTGGTCATATCCACTCCATTTCTGCCCCCAACACCCCTCAAAGTTCTCCTGAATACATCCTCCTCCCAACTTCATGTCCTCTCCTTTTTATTTCATAGCTCATTGAATCCAATTAATGCTCCCTATATGTCCATGCTTGTGGGATCAGCCACTAGAGCATGCAGAACCCACCAGTGACCACAGGCTCAAAGAAAAATGACTTTCCCTCCACTACTACCCATGAGCTACCAATACCTCCTCAACCAGCAGTGTGGCCTTCTATGTATTCTCACCCACTTCTACTGGTAAAAGTCCAAAATTCTGTCTGCCAGTTACTTGGAAAACCACAGTGGAGTGTGGATGGTCATGTATTAGAATTAAATTCTGTTTCTAGAATGGTTCTTTGCTTTAACTTGTGATTCTTAAGCCATCTTTGTGGATTTAATTCTAATGAGGCTTCAAGAAGTCTTTAAATTATTAAACAATATTTCATCATTAATCTAGAAGGTGATTCAAGAACCCCTGAGAAATCTATGTGTACTCAGAGATGGCTCAGTGCATTCTTGGTATCAACAAAAGCAATCCAAAGACTAAATTATCCAAATACCACAGGAAGAGAATTTAAATTTGAGTCACCTAAATAAATAAAATTAATCATTAAGAACACTGACTTTGGTAATGGTAAGGCTAATCAGTACATGCAAATGGATTATGTTTATTGTTTGTGCAAGTCTTCTTAGGCTGCCATAACAAAAAACGACAGACTTAGTGGCTTAACAAAACCATTGCTCTCACTTCTGGAAGGGCAAATATTTAAATGCCAACTTTTCCTGCAAGATAAATTTATTCTGTGACCCCAGCTCTTGGCTTATGGTTGGACGTCATTTTATTGTGTTCTGCCCCCTCACCCTACCTCCCTCTCTTTCCTTTTCCCTCTTCCCTTCCTCTTGTTCTCTTCTCCTTCGTCCTTTCAGTTTTGAGGTCTCTAATTACATTTTGGGAGCTATATCCTCATATTTTCATGACAACATCTAGTATTAATTTTAACAAGATCCTATCTCTAAATACTACCACATAGAGATTAGGGCATTTACAAATGAATTTGAGAGGGATAAAATTCAATCCATAGTATTCTTGATTTAATAAATATAGGATCCCATAAAAAATATTTACTTGTATGTTCTTGCCTCAGTAGCAATCTTGAAACTTTGACTGGATTCAGAGAGATGAGTCCATATTCATCCTAATATAGTCTAACATAGAAGTGGCAATGAAAGTATAAGCACATTTTAGAAAGTAATGAACAATCTAAAATAGCCAGAATAATCCAAAAAGATTTTTAGAAGTTTTGTAAACCCAGTTATACAATAATAAAGTCTGGTTTTGACATATGTGTAAATACTATATTTTGGCTTACAGAAAATATCTATAGTCATTATCCCAGTTGGATGGGAGAAAGTTCTCAGAGACACAAGTAAAGGAATTCTAGCAGCCAACTTAGAATTATTTAAGTACTATAGCCAACATGTGGCAGCTAAGTAGCTTGAGCAATGATCTAATATCAAATGAAAGCTACTGAGAATATACATGCCTTCTTGGAAGGCAGTCAAAATGCATATATGTTAGAACTTAATAACTAACTAAAAGTAAATGTATTTCAACACTTTATAACTGAACAAGTAGAGATTGAAATTAGTTCCATCAAAATAATTATATTTTAAAGAAGAGGTTTCTGGGCTTATTTTTTATTTATTCATCTTAATTTTATGCACATATAAGTGTTCATCCTGCATGTATATAAATGCACTCATGTCATGTATTTACTGCTAATGAAAAGTGAGAAAATGGCCTCAGATCCCCTGGAACTGGAATTAACAGATGATTAGCCACCATGTGAGAGCTAGAAACCAAACCCCGGTCCTCTGTAAGAGCAGCAGGTGATCTTAAACATTGAGCCATTTCTCCAGACCAAAGAATAGGTTAATTTTTTTTCACACAAATTTATTTATTTATTTTTAACAAATCTAGACCTGTGTTCCCGCCCATTCCCCCAGAGCTCATGCATTCTGCCAAACATGCTTTTCATCTCTTGGTCTTTCTCAATATTCTCCATGGGGAAGTTGACTGTTTTGAGCAGAAGTTCACTGTTTCAGTCAGTTCTTTGATGCAGTCCTTTCTGTTGTTGTTGTTTCCAATATGCATTACGCCCAATTGCTTTGTACAAAAGCTCAGGGGGCCCTACACAAGAAATACTTACAACTGGGTAATTGGCACTAGCATCCACAGATAAGGGATACCATTCGTCGTTTGTTTTTCTGGGACTGTGTTACTTCACTCAGCATGATGTCCTCTAGCTCCAGCCATTAGGTTAATTTTTAAATAATTTAAAAGTCATGTGCATATGTACAATTAGTACATATGCAGAATGTAATTTTATATATGCATGCACAGCATATATGTGTGTGTGTGTGTGCTTAAAATCAAAATTGTTTACATCAATTCCTGTGTATATGTAACTTTTTGGAAAATATTCAGGTTTGCTACTTCTTATTTCTTATTTTCAATTTCAATAATTTCTCACTTGAAACTAGTCAGAACCTGCCAAGAGGAAAATAAGTAAATCAGAATGCCTTTATTATCATGCTTTATAGCAAAGATATAAAGTGGACACAATTTTAAAGCTTGTTAACCATGCAAAACATGTCAATGGAATTTCACTACAGTATCATAAAAACACAAGACAAAATAAGATTTTTGTCTCAGCAAGAAAAGGCAAGATACAACAGAAATAATATTTGCTTTGTAACATTCTTAGTAATTTAGCCCTAAAACAAGTGAAGCATGAATGAGGATATGAAGTTGCTTTTTAGGCAAAAACCTTATTTCATATTTAGATTTGCAGACTATGTTTCTAAAAACCTAAAATAAATGGGAAAATCAGTGTCATATTGCATAATTTTGAAAGGACTTGGATCACATTGCATACTTGGTGCCTGTTTCTCAGAATCCCAAATATCCTTGGTGATTGACCAAAGTAACCAAGGTGGAAGAATCTTAATGCCCTTCCTACTGAGTAGCTACTTCCTCCAAATTGCAGCATTCCTTCCTGGAAAAGAAGAGGGGCGGGGAGCATAGGGCTCAGGAAGTTACCAAGCTTACAGACTCAGGAAGTTCCTGAATGTCTCAAGATTCACAAGGCCCTCCTCCAAGGTTATAAAGACAACAGCAATTGCTAGTTGGGGAGACTCTGATTGGTCAAGCTGCCTGCAAGTCACAGAAGTCACCAGGGATGCAGCAGGCTATTTGCATTACCACCAACACTTTTTTTTTTTTTTTTGTCTTTTTGAGACAGGCTCTCCCTGTAGCCCCAACTGGCCTGGAACTTACTCCGTAGACCAGGCTGGCCTCGAACTCACAGAGATCTGCCTGCCTCTGCCTCCTAAGTGCTAGGATTAAAGGCGGGCACCACCACGACCAGCAACACCATCAAGGTCCTTAATGCAGCTGCCTGTGAGCTGTTCCATTTTCTGTAAACAACCCCTCACCCCACCCAGCTTCATGGACCTGGATGAGCTAGCTTTGATTTTTCATAAGCTTCCTCCTAGAGTAATTATTTTTCATATCTTCCAAGGAAGTCACAGGACAAATCCCAATCTGTAGAATGCAGTTGAGAGTTCCACCACCACTGCCATTATTTTTTCTTTATTTTCTCTCAGTGCCTATATTCCACACTAGTCCAAATTTCCTAAATATTGATGTAACCATTTTATTGACAAAATTATGGACAGTTGATCAATGTAAGTGTATTTTTACATTCCATTCTGTCTCTAAATTTTACTCAGTAGAAGTCATTTTCCATTAGCAGACGGTTAAAAATAAATTTAATATCACCAGTTTTATTCCCACTCTAAGGTAATTGAATGTTCTAGGCAATGTTAGATCCAAAGCAGTCTAAATTCAGTAATGCTAAGGTAAACTGTTAATCCAAAGGAAAGACTTCAGTGCTTTTCCTTATTATCCTGTAAATGACAGCTGCCTCATTGGAAGAAAGTCATAATTTCTTCATCTCTAACTTCTTCCCTCACTCAGTAGAAGATTCTTCAGACCACAGCAAACTCAAATCAAGGGGCAATCAGTCAGGTGTGGCTAATGCTGGCTGTAGATTCACAGGGGCTTAGACTGACTCTATTAATTTTCAGCGATCTGTGCACGCATGTGTGTGTGTGTGTGTGTGTGTGTGTGTGTGAGAGAGAGAGAGAGAGAGAGAGAGAGAGAGAGAGAGAGACTTAAGTACTAAGTACTAAACTTCAGGGTAGTCTTAAAAATAAATTAATCAGAACCACTTGCCACCAAGGGATAAGATTGCATTCCAATAAATAAAGGAACTTGCACTGTTACTCTGTTTTAACTGGAACTGGTTTTTGTGGAAACAGAAGGTAGCTGTGAAGACTGTAGCAGTTTCTAGAAGGGTTCCTGAAAGTTACCTGCATTACTCAAGTAATAGAGACATCCACATTTTCTTTTTTTTCTATTACTTCTTTATTTATTTTTCGTTTTTAACAAAAAGTAATAATTTATGAGTACAAGCATCCTTCATATAAAACCAATTTGCAAGCAGTTGTGCCCAAACCACACAGCCCAAGGTTCCCACCATCCAGCTGGGGGGGGGGGCTTGTATGTTCAATCAAGTTGATCAAATAAGTGTCCAGACTATATTGCTGTAGTTTCACCATTCACCCCAATCGCAGCCCTTACATTCTACCACGCCCCCTCTTCCGCAGATTGTTCCCTAGGCTTAGAAAAGGGGCACAGGTGGACGAGAAGCAAAACAGTCTACTTTCTCTGGAGCTGTCGTTTTGGACTCTGGTCAATTCTGGCTGTTTCCTTTCATGGGCTGACAGTTTGTCCAGGAATAACCTTTCAATCCTACTAATGAAGCACAAGAAATTAGATATATAGGTATTTAAACAGTACTAATTGTTATGGTAGGTTACTTTGGTATAGACACAGATGTTTGGATGGTATGTTAATCCATGAATTATTTTTTTTTTCTGTTAAATATGCCAGGGTCTTACTGTGGCTTATAACATCTCCTTACCACAAGAGGATGTAAGCTTGTGGCATCAGCCATGGGTTATTCCTCCAAGGAGAGAGCTAATAGCCAATTAGATTTAGGAACACTCATCCATTGCTGGTGGGAATGTAAACTTGTACAGCCACTATGGAAAGCAGTGTGGTGATCCCTTGGAAGACTCAAAATGAGCTTGCCATTTGACCCAGTCATACCACTCCTGGGTATATACCCACAAGAATCAACTTACTGCAGAAATACATGCACAGCTATATTTATTGCAGCTCTGTTCACAATAGGAAAAAGCTGGAACCTGTCCAAATGCCCCTCAACTGACGAGTGGATAGAGAAAATGTGGTACATGTATACAATGGAGTCCTATGCAGTGGTAAAGAAAGACATCATGAACTTTGCAGGTAAATGGATGGAGTCAGAAGATATTATATTAAGTGAAGTAACACAGTCCCAGAAAAACAAATGACAAATGGTATCCCTCATATGTGGATGCTAGCATCAATAACCCAGTTGTAAATATTTCTTGTGGAGAGGGATGCATATTAAAAGAACAACGACATCCACATTTTCTAGTCATATTCTATCAGTTCTTTCTCTCTCTCTCTCTCTCTCTCTCTCTTTCTCTCTCTCTCTCTCTTCCATTTGTTCACATATGTGTGTCCATATTTCTAAGGGCGATAGTACACTTGGGAATGATGAAATGTAAATGTTGGAGTGTGCTTAGTTTTTTAGGGCACCCAGTAGAATGTAGGTCCAGAGCAGGCTTTCAATTCCAATTATGTACTCTTTCCCATAAAGCTTTTAATACTCTTGTGAGCACTTCCAATTATGGCCTTGTAAGAATGTCTACTTGCTAACTTTGCCTTTACCTTCAGCATCTCCCAGTATATATATATATATATATATATATATATATATATATATTTATAGAGAGAGAGAGAGAGAGAGAGAGAGAGAGAGAGATGTTTTTAGAAGATTGATTTGGATATATATATATATATCAATCTTCTAAAAACATCCTTCTAAGCATGGAATTAAAATTGTCTGAAAATTTCATTTACCCATAGAATACATTTGCTCATTCCTCCCCAGGAATTCCAAGATACTCTGTGCCTAAAGCTCTAATGTTACCTCTCACTTTTATATAATAGTCTAGTAAAATAGAACTCAGGACTAGGTCAATCACTGCATTTTATATTTCTGCTTTTATACTTTCTTCTTCCACATGAAATACCTTTGTCCCTATCTTTATCCTCTAAGAAGCTATTCCAGTCAGAGGCTGGTACCAGAGCTACAGTGCTGGGGAGGTGAACACCCTCCTCTGTGCATTTCCCTTGGTTTAGTTGACAGTATTCTGCCCATCTTAAGGTTATTTGTTTATTTTTATCTACTGGAATTATTCTTGCTATTCTTCCATAAAAGGTAAGGACTATATTTAAATTCTGAAACAAGAATACATATGATAATAAACAATAATTTTTAAGACTATTGGCTGAAAAGACAGGCCTAAGTACATCTTTATGCCATGTTCCACGTTATAGCAACATGGCTGTATGATTTAGGTTTATCTCGGTCTCCTTGTTACGTTTAGATTTTGATATAATGTTAAAAGTTTCTCAAGGCCAGCCTGGTCTACAGAGTGAACTCCAGGCCAGCTGGGACTTAAGGGAAACCCTCTCTTAAAAATACTGTGGTGGTTTTAATGAGTGTCCCCCATAGGTTGTAAGTATCAGACATTTGTCTCCAGTTGGTGGCAGTTTTTGGAGCTCTTAGAAGGTGTGGCCGTGCTAGAGGAAGTACGTTATTGGTGGCAGGCTTAGTGAGTTTAACAAGCCTTGTGGTCTCCAGTTGCTCTCTCTCTGCTTCCTGTGTTCATTGCGAGATGTGACCCTCGGCTTCCTGCTCCAGCTCCAGCCGCCATGCCTCCCGCCACAATGGACTCTAATTCCCTGGAACTGTCAATTGTAAGCTCAAATAAACTCTTCCTTTTACAAGTTCCTTGGTCATGGTGTTTTATCACAGCAACAGGAAAGTTACTAATACAAATACCAAAAAAAAAAAAAAAGTTCCACACTTTTTTTTGGTCTTTTTGAGGTAAGGTCTCCCTGTAACCCCAGTTGACCTGGAACTTGTACATAAGCCAAGCTAGCCTCAAGCTCACAGACCCACCTGCCTCTGTCTCTCAAGAGCTGGGATTAAAGGTGTGTGCCACAATACCCAGCTTAAAAGTTCCATATGTTAATTAATCATAACCATTTTCTTTTTTTATCTTTCTTAATTTTGAATTAATAATGATTAGATTGATAGTAATTAAATTAATAGTTATATTAGGCACTCATCTCCATTTTATCAGGAGTCTATTTTGAAACTGTTGATTCTACTAATAGATACACAAATGTGTATAAATTCCAGGTGATGCAAAAATTTGCAGTGAGGTATACAGCAGACCAGACAGTTAAAATAGAATGGCACCCTTAGTATTTCTGCAACAAGGCCATAATTATTTTTAAAATATTGGTCCCTAGTTTTTTCTACTTTTTTGATGAAACACCTTCCTTCAGAAATCAAGGACTGAGAGTTGATGCCTTCCTCTACTTGTCTCATAATCCTGATGTTCATTCCATTACATGCAAAGCAATGGGCTTATCAGCCCAATTGACCAATGGACAAACTTGATGAATGTTTACCAAACATTACATCAAATACAGCTTTCAAAAGAAAGGACATCATTGTCCTAAAGAGGAAAGGCATACCCAATCACATATGAGCTGCCTAGAATTTGCTTGGTTAAGGATTTTATGTCCAGAGCAACCAGAAAGGGCAAATTATTTCTCACACCAAATTTTATAGGACACAACTGACCAATTTAAAAAAAGAGTCAGCATTTGTGTGTCCCTTCAGGAGAAATTATGTCAGCAAGTTATTCTTCACTGCAGAGCTTTAACACACCATTAGGCAGCATTCATGGCCAAACTGATGTTGCTGTGTCTTTTCTTTGCTATTCCCAGCACCTATGAACCCTAAATCAGCAAAAGAACACCCTACACCTAGTGAGCAGAGAAAGCAAATAGGATGGTTTGGAAATCACTAACTCTGAAATTAGATCAATCATTTAACTTGTCCACATGGTTCAGCAATTAATTAATATGTGCCAAGTTTTAGGAAAATCCCAATTAAAAATTGTGAAACAAAATCAAATTAAAAATGATTGTAAATAAGAATACAGAGAAGAAAAAAGATAAGTAACTACAACTGTGGCAGGAAGTGAGATACAGAAAAATACTATAAACTGCAGGATGCTCTTGATATTTATGGTATGTTCTCTCTCTGGTTATTGAAGTTTTCCCACTTACTCATTATTATGTGAATGATTATCTGCTAGGTATCAACTAGATAAAGGTCCTTCATGGCTGATCCTTTCCTATACAAAAAATAGATTTTCTATCAGTTATTTTGCCTTGAAAACATTTTGTTACAGTGCTCCTATAATAAATGCTACTAGAGTTATACTGCATCTGCAGATTTTAGGTAGAATATTTGTTATATAGAGCCATTTTCTAAGTAAATCTCACATGTATCTGTAAGTCTGTGTTAAAGACAAACTATAGAATCATTTACAGTTTTATATCCACCCCACTATATTTAAGGAATAAAGTCTGCTAAAGTGGCACACACCTTTAATCCCAGCACTCTGGAGGCAGAGGTAGGCTGATCTCTGTGAGTTCAAGGCCAGCCTGATTTACAAAGAAAGTTCCAGGCCAGCTGAGGTTACAGGGAGACCCTGTCTCAAAAATGCCAAAAAGCAGATAATGTATCATATTCCAAGTATAAAATTTGAAAATGAACTTCCAAAATAAATGTGCATATGCAGACTTTTTAAAAAAAATCTATTAGTGATCAAAAAGGAAAACAAATCAAATGAAATTCCAGTTTTCACTTAAAATGTTAATAATCATTGATCAATAATTTTCAGGTGTGAGGATTACTATTTTGAGGAGGATTAGCTCATTTATCTAGAGAGCATTTCTTGATCAATCTTCAGCTATCAATTTTTCCTAGTTTTACTTACTAACTTAATTGATTTTATTCCTTTATTAAAAAGAAAAATTAAGAATGCAGGAAATGTTCTTTTACAACAATGGTCTTTTCAAATAATATATTAAAATAGCAGCACCATAACAGTGATAGATGTCACCTGTGTCACTGGGGTATCATAAAATCCACATTATAAAATCTAAGTGCAGTAGAATATAACAAAGTAAAGCAACCAAATATAAATAAGGAGTATGATATATACAGAAAAATATAAAACCATAATGGCATCTATTAATGCATACCCAATTCCCCCACTATACCATCACTGATGAGGTTACTCAACAAAATGATTTTGTAAATTTCGGTTTAAAACAACAAATATGCTTACATTAGAAATATCGATATAGATGTTATGCTCAAATTAGAATTATAAAATCATTTGTTATTTAGTAAACATTTATTCTACATAAAGTTAATTTTTTAAACATCCAGCATATAACTAGCCTTAAACACATAAGTGCTCATTGATAACTACTTATTTGGAAAATAACTATCTAATGGCTTCAAGTCACTGGCTCTGTTCAGGTCTAGACAGGGACTCCCAACTTTGTGCTATTAATCTCTGTATTTTTGTATATTTTTATTAAATTTTTATGTATTTAATACCAAATATCTTAATCGCCTTTTTATCCCCTTCTCCAGCAGCACCACCCCATAGCCCACCATTGGTATTTATGCATTCTGTCATTTGTGTAAAGTCAAGTTATTGTCCCCAAACATCCCTCAGTGCAAATTCATCCCCTGAGGTCTATTCATCCTATATAGAGCCCTCCCTTTAAGATCTGATCTTCCTCATCAAGCAGTAATCACTGCCAATTGTTTTTTGGCTAAAATTATGGGCATGTGCCCATTTCCACAGTTCTGTGCTGGGGTTTTGCTTGAGTTTCCATGGGTCTTGTGCATGCTGAAACCATTGCTGTAGGTTGATATGAACAAAGTCCCAGGATTCTGCAAGACTCTATTTCCATTTGGGTATGTACCTCCCTGCTCTTACAATCTTTCTACCCCCTTAGCTGCAATGGTACCTGAGCCCTGGGTTGGTAGAGTTTAATACAGGAGTCCTGTCCAAGGACCCACATTCTGCAGACTCTTATTTTCTATGCTTTGGCCATTTGTGTCCTTTTGTGTTCATGGCCCTCTGTTGCATGAGGGAGCTTCATTGATGAGAGTTGAGAGATGCATTAGTGTTCTCTCTATCCCTTGTTCCATCCACTATGTACCATGAGCCTTAGGTGTAGAGTTTCATTGTAGATGTGCCACTTAGGCTTGGGCAATTCATAGACAATCTCTGTGTATGACCAGTTGTGGAACTCTGTAATAATCTGTTACAAAAGAAGCTTCTTGATGAGTGGTGATTGGATACTTGACTTAAATATAAAGATCCATATTTTGCATATAGTAAGAAATTACATGGAGTGAGATATAGTTATCCAGATGATTGAATTTTTCAAGGGTTAGTACACTCCAGCTCTTTAAAATAGGATTTAAACTCCCCCTGTCAAATTCTTTTAAGAGCTTTTTATTTTTTTTATTTGCTGCTTTGAACAGGTTCTAATTGCTAGTCCCCAGTGACAGTTTTTGACCATCTCAACCATTTCATGTCTGGATCCCTAGGGCCTGGAAAAATTTGTACAATTAAAGGTATTTTCTCCCGTTCCTACAGAATAACCTCAGGGAAATAATTTGAGACCAAAAATAAAGCATTCTGTTGATGATGTTGCTGTTGGCTAAAATTTAAAAAGGTACTATTATGATGAAAAAAAAATTACATTTATCTAGAGATATGACAGCCTTGGGGTTATCTCTAAGATCTATGACCTCTCCAGCCATGTATATTTGCCTATTTTTTACAGTACCATACATGAGTTTCCACCCACTTATTTGGCTTTAATTGCAATTAGGTAGCTGTTGATTACACCCAAGTTAAAAATGACACTACTTCCCCATTATATCTTTCTGTGTTGGTCATTGATGTGGTTATTGGGCCTTAAACAGGGGTTGGACTATTGATTGACATTCTCCCTTAGAAGCTTGTGTATTTTTGTCCACAACTATGAGAGCTAGCCTTCAGTGGAAGTGACTTCCAGGTCAATTTCAGCTCTTTTGCTCCAAATCCTATGTTTGAAGTATATCTTAAGCAATAAGTTCTTACCTTAAACTCCTGAGAAGCAATAAAGGGCTATGGCAATAACCTGTGTAATTTTGGAGTCTCGTGGACTATTTTTGCCAATGACTCAAAGTGATATTTCTCTGTCTGGGATTTTTTTTCTTGCTGTTTAATCTTCATCTGTACACACACATGGACTCATTTAGGGATACTATATGTATAATTTTTCAGTAGGTTTTTGGACTAATAAAATTCCCTCTGGTTTTTTACTAGCAAGGCATTATTTAACTGTCCTCTCTCTCCCTATCTAACCCGCCATCCACACCCTCCCCAGTTAAATTAACCCCATTATCCCCATATCTTCTTTGATAACGCCTGTCTCCTACCCTCCTACCGTCCCTCATATCTTGATTCTTCCTTCTCCTTAACTCCCAAAGGTTCCCTGTATAACTCTCCTCCTCTCCCTCCCACTAAAATACCCCCTCATTAGTAACACTTTAATAATACCGTTATTGTCTCCCAGGTTCCTTCTTTCCCTTTACCTCCCTGGTCTCCCTGGTTCTTGCCCATGGTCTTGGCTCCTTTTTTTTTTACATCAGGATAGATATAGATATAGATGATTAGATGATAGATATAGAGATAGAGATAGATGTAGATGTAGATAGAGATATAGTGATAGAGATAGATGTAGATGTAGATTTAGATATGTAGCTATAGATATTCACATATAAGGATTTATTGCTATGATCTACAAATAAGGCAGAGCATACATCATTTATTTTTCTGAGTCTGTGTTACTTCCCTTAGTACAATGGTTTCTAATTCCATCCATTTACCTCCAGATTTCATGATTTCAACATTCCTTACTGCTGAGAACTCCATTGTATAATTGTACCACATTTTCATTATCACTAGTCAGTTGAGGGACACCTATGTGGTTTCCATTTCTTAGTTATTGTGAAAACAGCAGCAACAAACAAGGATGAACATTTTTTAACTGGATAAGTAGATATGCATGAAATAAAATTAGGAACAAATTTCACTTTTGGTATTCTTTCCCCAAATGAAAAGTCCTGGCGTAGTTCCTGATTATTTTTAAAAACATCAATGCCTGAGGCTGGAGAGATAGCCTAGCGGTTAAGAGCACCGACTGCTCTTGCAGAGGACCCAGGTTCAATCCCCAGCACCCACATGGTGACTGAGCACCGTCTGTAACTCCAATTCCAGGAGAACTCCAGTTCCAGGGGAATCCGAGACCCTCTTCTGACCTCCGCAGCATTGCACGACACAGGTGCACAGACCTACATGAAGACAGTACATTCATACACATACAAAAATAAATAATTAAAAAAAAAGAGCAAACGATACACAATTCTTCACAACAATTTTACTTATTTGACAACGCTCCTTAGGGTGTTTTAGAATAAATAGAGTATAAACAACCTTAGTTAACCTGAGCCAACATAAGACATTTACTAGTCATGATTCTAGGTTCCCAAATCAAAATGTCTGAAAGTTAAGTTTTATTCTTCACTTCTGGCCTTCCAGGTGTCCACCATTTCATTGTGTTCCTTTGTCCTGCTCCATTTGTGGACTGGGAGAGAGAGAGAACCAGTGCTCCTGTGTCCCTTCTGTTAAAGCTTCTAAACCTTTCTGAGGGCAGCAACTTCTGGTCTCACATAAGCAAAAGTACCTCTCACTAGTCCCATCTCATGATCTCATTACATGGAGATTATAGTCTCAATATATGAATGAGGGTGTGATGAAAACGTCCACTACATAAAACAATTCAGGAAAACAGTTACCTATTTGTTCTATTGTTTGAAGTATATTTTCAGCTTCATTGAAATGACCTATTGTGGTTCTTATAGAGATTATTCCTCATTTAAAAGAAAATATGTGTTCCTTTGTCAATTCTATTTGTTGTTGTTGTTGTTGTTGTTGTTTTTAGTCTGTTATATGAGGATTTTGATCACATACATCATGGCACGTTCAACCTTGTATTGTAATTCAAAGAAAATTATTTTAAAATTTACCAAACATCTGCCATATTCTCTTTACACATGGTCAAGTATATTTGAGAATTTATTCTTCACAAGCAATGCCCAGAAGTTTTGGGACCAGGAAATAGAATCACCAAAGTTTCCCTCATTGTCAGAGAATAGGTGGAATTGCTACTCAAGCTGCTGAAGCCATCCACATTAGTCATGAAGACCTTCCTGAGACAACCTGTGTCAACAGAGGTGAGAGACTTTCATCCATCACTAGAGATGTTCAGATGAGCTACTACAGCAGGGAAATTAAAGATATAGTAATAAGAAGTGAGAGACTTTCCTCCATCTCTAGAGATGATCAGATGAGCAGGAAAATTAAAGATATAGTAACAAGAGCTTTGAGCTAAGAAGATCCTCTGTGACATCACTTTTGTGTCATTAGTAATGACAGTTCAGAACTTCTTGAAACCCAGAACAGCCACACAGCCAATCGTGGAAAAGCCCAAAGGCTTTTGAATCAAATCAAATGAACCTCAACACTGGTGGGAAGTAGATTCACCTCAATCTTTTAGATTAGAGCACAGTAAAATGGAAACTGAACCATGCTTAATGAATTGCTCAAGGCCACTCATTAAAAGCATCTCTGGTCTTTCTGAAGTATGTTATCAGAAGAAAGCCAGACTAATTCCCTGATTTTATTATACTCATTGTGCTTAGCAGGCTAGTAGTTTCTTTCATCTGTATAAATTATGTATTTGTTACTTTTTTGTCTAAAGTTTGAGGGGCTAGGCTGGAGGAAGACAAAAAAGCAGAGGTTTTCAATGACAGTACTTGAAAGGTCTAGAAACCTCAGATTCTGTTTTTACCAAAGACCAGTAAGATGTTTTCCACATTAATGTACCTACATTTGATGAAGCTAAAAGTCTATTAAATTAACCAGAAAGAGTTCTGCATATACTATTGACTTGCTATTACTCTCTTCTGCCGTGTTTTGAAGAAAAGTTAAATTGTCCCAGGAAGTTTATCATGCATCCCCACACATATATCATACATGCTTTTCATGCATTCCCCACACATACATCATACATGCACAATAATAATAAAAAGTTTTAAAGTTGTCATAATTTAGAAAAATTAATAAATCTAGTGATTATACTAATGTAAAAATTATCACTGTTATCTGACATGGTGGCACATGCTTTTAATAGCATTCTGGAGACAGAGGGAAGCAGATCTCTATGAGATTAAGGCCAGCCTAGTGTACATAGTGAATTCCAGGCCAGCTGTGGCAACAGAGAGACTCTGCCTCAAAAATAACCACTTTTTAATATATTGACTTGTGACATGCTATCCTCAAGTATATGTAATTTAAGCAGATATAACCCATTTCTAGTATATTATATAACACAAATTCCATTGGCATCCCTATATTGTCTTGAAAGCATTTTAGTAGCACAATGTACATGCAAAAATGTTATATATGAATTTTGTTAGTAATGCTAAAACATTTAAAACTTAACCATAGATAATCTTTAGCTTGTGATGAGATAGCATTGTAAAGAAAAATGTATGCAATTTTATTTTTAATTCATATCACTGCCATTTACCAAATATTTTTTCACATTAATGACAACAAATTAAATCCTTCAAGCCCTTCCTTTATAGGAAAAGTAGTAGTCTTTTAGAACTTGGATTTATGACTAAAAGTTCTTGAACTTGAACATTTCTGCTAATAGTATTTTCAGTAATGTCAGATTAAAATATATGTAATAGCAATAAAATATTATTTATGCAATATCACAAACTACTGTCAACTGGATGTTATCTTCAAGTTTTTATCATTTTAAAGTTGGTAAGCTGGATGATTGGTGGTCTCTCCTTTAAATATGTGCATTTGCCAAATTAGCTTATAAAATAAGCAGAAAAAACTGCTTTTACCATTAAATTATGAATCATATTTTGAAAATGCTGTATATTATCATTATTTGTGGTAGTTGAATCTTATAAACTCAGGAGTAAAATGAATTTTATTCATAAATCTTTGATTTTTTTTCTAGAGATGAGATAGAAGATCTCTGTGAGCTACTGGTCACATCTGAGCATAAGCTTGCTTTACATGTATTTCTGTTTAATGATACCACATTTCATGGTATTATTGATTTTGAACTTTGACTTACTGAAAAATTATGACTCATACTTGAATATATTTTCTTACTAAAGAACATTTTCACTTTATTCCACTTAGGAACATGAGACAGAACTTTAGCAGCATACTCACACACCATTTAAAACACCAAAATCTCTGACAAAAGCTGACATCTACACATAAACACATATTCACATATAGGGCAATAAATAACTGCAAAGCATATTCTTTTCTGCCATTTGAGGACTGAAACAGAAATGTTTGCCATGAGGCAAATGCAATTTTCTACATGTGTACACAGACAAACCCACAAATGTTCATGAGAACCAATGCAATTATTGATTTGGTGATTAGGAAGCAAATTTTAATAATCAGGCAAATTCTAAATACACAATATGTGAATTTTGTGCACAGACTGCAATACACACTAGGAGCTATGAAAATGACTTTAGTAATTTCTGTGCTATTTTATATCAGGTATATAAAAATATTTTTGCATTCTATCATTGTGCTACTCAAGCATTAGTGAACTGTTCCTCCTAATGCTGGTGTTCATGTTAGGAACTTCCCCCATTGTCTATAATGTAAGAGTTAACAGTACTGTCACATAAAGTAAGGCTAAAACCCACTCCAATGTTTTTGTTGACAGCACTTTGTCTATTATACGATCAAGATAGCTGAAGAGACAGCTCAGCAGAAGACCCAGACTGCTCTTGCAGAGGACCCAGATTCAGATCCCAGCATCCAGATGGTGGCTAACAACCATTTGTAACTCCAGTCCCAGGAGATCTGAAATCTTCTTCTTACTTCTGAAGGCAAAACATGGATGCATTTATAAGCCACAGTGAAATTTGTGTCTTAAGTTTCATAATTACTTAGAAACTTAATATTTGTATGTTTATGTTATCACATGAACTTGTCTGATATTTTCCTTTTGTTTATTTTTGAGATTGAGTCTCACCGTGTAGCCTAGGATGGGTGCTGATTTCCAGTCCTGCTGCATCAGCCTCCTAGATGCAAGTACTACCATGCCAGGCCGGGCCTGTCTGCCATTTGCCAATTATTTCCTTAACCATGAGTTCTGTTTTTCTTTTCTTCATGTTATTTTGTTTAGGTAGGAATTCTGGTGTTAGTTAACAGAAACCAAATATTACTATCATCATAAGAAAAGAGGATTTATAATACAAATCTCAGCTAACTGTGCTGTCAGGAATTAAAGTTTATCAAGCTTTTGTTTTTCCTCTCCCTGTGTCATCCCTACCCCTTCCAACTCGCTCTCTTTTATATTTGAAGCAGGTGGAATATGTCTATTCTCCAGATTTAAATTCACATGGTTCAAGTCTTTCCCTACAAAATTATGGGTTATTTGGCAAGTCTGTGCTTTTTTCTTTCACACTCCTTCCTTTCTCTTTGTTTCAACTTCATTCAAGTTATCGATTCCCATTTTTAACAAAGAAACTCCATTTAGATCTTGCTAGGTGGAATTTCTGAATTTCCGCCTCAGAAATGCATACTGGAGCCCAGGTAAGTGAAGATTTGAGCTATCTTTCAGGATGGACTAATGGGCAGATGGTTATCTTGGAGCAAAGCAGAAATTCCAGATGGTGTCTACCTCAGCATTTAAGTGAGGTTCTTCAACTACCCAGTGGAAAGGCTTTTAATGATAATGCCATTGCATATGAGATATTGACCCTCACAATCTAGAAGGTATTTTGTTGATGAATTTAGGGAACTAAGTATGGGGAACTGAAGTGACTTATTCAATATACACAGAATGTAAGTAACAGAGCTGCGATTTACACACTCTGACTTGGGGCTGGGTTAACCCGTTATAAGATAAAACCTCTGTAAGAGCAGAAGACTAGGGGAGCACAGGATCATACATGATGCTCATCATAACACACAATGTTGAATAATTAACAGTGACATATCTCATATAAACCATTTATACATACATCAATTCAAAGTTAATACAACAGCACTGCATATCCATTGGCTCTCAAAAGGATATAATATATACAGTTAATTTTAGAGATATGGCCATGTGCTTTGTAAATTTTTAGATTTTTCAAAGTTCAATTAAAATTAATTTTAATGCCCCTTACTCTTATTTCCATGTGCAAAAATTAAAGGAAATCTTGATATTAGCAATTTGATAACTAAAATAGATGTATATCTTTAGCTAACAATAACTGAAAATGAGGTTCAGCTTTAATTTAAACAGAAAGTTAATATATGGTCCATACTTCATGACACAGGTCACAATAATAATGGAAAATAACCATACATTTTACTTGATCTTCTTTTATTTTGAGTTTAAATAAATAAGAGTTATTCATCCAAAATTTGTGTTCAGTGCCTAATAGATACCTAGGCAGCACTAAAAGTAGGCTAATTACACACATTATATGGCTTTAAATAATAATCTTTCAAAATAGAAAAAATATATTCATAACCCATTTATCAAAATAGAAAAAAATGTGAATACTTGGGGTTTTTTTTGAAAACCACAAATTAGAAGATGAGCTTCTATCTTCTTAATAAGTATTCTATTTCAGGATACTCCATCAACATCTAAATGTTACATTTAAAAATACTTCTGAGTAATTAAAGCTTCATAAAAGTTGTTGGTGCTATCTACTGTCTGCCTTTCAAAAGAGTGATATATGTGTGATTGCTGACCAACCTTCTACTACTTCATTTGGACAAGTTGGGTCTAAACTGTGATGATTGATAGAGGTAGGGTGAGGCTGCATACCTAATGGGGATGTTAAACACAAAGCAAATTCTGTCAACATAAATGATGGGTCCTTTAAATGGCAGCACAGTTTAAGAATGACATGTTGAATCAATTCTTAACTATTTGGAAAATTAATTAGTGCCTGTCATTTTAACTGTATATTTTTAAGCTTCAGTTTGATTACAGTTAACTGCAAGAAGACATTTTATAAATCAAATGAAACTGTTGTCTGATATGTCACAAGACATCTTCTTTTCTGGTCCTGGTGTATGTTAATGCTGAAAAATCCATCGTTTCACTGATGTCTATCCACGTGGGCAAATTAGTAAATTGTGCCATGTAAACTCCTCTATGGGTAGCCATCTTCATTGGAATGTGTTAGCACATTAAATAGTGACTGTTAAACCAGAAGAGTAAAATGTGTTTATCCCTACATTTTTTTTCTTAATGCTAAATATTGTCTATTTTTGACATTTTGGACCAAAATATAGTAAAGGACCAAAAATTCCATTGCACAGGTAATTAAGTATAAAAATGAATTATTCAATCCTTAGGATATAAGATTATTTATCTGTTATTCATTATAGTTCTTGCACTGTTCATGAAAGTAAAGATCATGAATATTTCTATCAGAAAATGAGTCAGCATTTACTGAGCATCTGTTGGTTATGCGTATAATCCACAGTCAAATTTCTAATGTGAATGTGCTTTCCATCCAGCAGATAAAGACTAGAGAACCTAAAAGGTCAGACTATTTGTTAAAGGCCCTATACCCAGGATGAATTAATTGACATCCAGTTCTTCTAAACATGTTTTTCTTTTTAAAAAATTTTTTTTTATTATTTATTTATTTATTTATTTCTGTATGTGTATGAATGTACTGTCTGCATGCAGGTCTGTGCACCCGTGTCGTGCAATGCCGCGGAGGTCAGAAGAGGGTCTCGGATTCCCCTGGAACTGGAGTTCTCCTGGAATTGGAGTTACAGACGGTTCTTAGCCGCCATGTGGGTGCTGGGGATCGAACCCGGGTCCTCTGCAAGAGCGTCGGTGCTCTTAACCGCTAGGCTATCTCTCCAGCCCCTAAACATGTTTTTCTAGAGTAATATATTTTGTTCTTTTCCTAGATAGAATATGAGAAGAGACACTTCATAAATATAGAAACACAACTTGTAGTTAGACCCAGGGGGAGATATTGAAATGCAAATATCAAGACTCATTGTATGTCATCTTCACTTAATGCAGCATTCATCAACTAGAAACTGTTATGCTAAGTGAAGTAACAGACTCTGAAAAGCAAAACCATGTATGCTGTCCCTCACTCATGGATCCTAGCACCAAATCCTTACATGTAAGTATAGATCCCGAAGTACCTGCAGGAACCAGGTAAATGAAAAGGAACCAGGAATGGAAAGGGAAAGAGGGAACCTGGGATGGAAGACTAGTAGATGGCATGTATTACTAGGGGAAAATGGATAAAATCATGGTATCTAAATAGGAGGAGAGAGAAACAGTTATAGAAGGAAAGGTGGGATAAAGGAAATAGGGGAGCCCAAGAGAAATGGGACCATTGGAGACTGGCAGTATCAGGGGAGAAATGGGAAAAATGGGGATACCTTAAATGGAGAAGATAAGGATGGAGGGTTAGATGGGTAAAGGGAGAGAAACAAGGTAAATAATGCCTAACTGGGGTAAAATCCTGAGGGAATCATATTAGTCTAACAATCTATTGACAAATTACACAACAATCTATTGACAAATTACAATGTGCAAAGATGAAAGCTACATAACAAGAAACAGTACCAGACAAAAGAATCCTTCCTTTCAGTAGTTAGCCAGGTAGTCCAAGAGACTCCCAAAATTACACAGGCTATTGCTATATGCCTCTCAGAACCCGAAGGTAAGACCCTATTGCTGAAAACAAGACATACTTCAGAGATCAGATTTGGAGCAATGATGCTGGAACTGACCTGGAAGCCACTTCCCATGAAGACCAGCCCTCATAGCTTTGGAGAGCACTATGCAAGCCTCTAAGGGAGAACATCAATCAATGGTCCAACAACAGCTTTAAGACCAAATATCCACATCAATGAGCAGCATAGCATATGACATAAGTGCAATAGTGGCACTTTTATCTTGGGGGAAATCAATGCTAAATAATTGGACCTAAAGCCCATGCAGTGGGAGGTAACTCATGTGTGGTAACATTAACGTATCCAGGTGCACACAACTGCAGAGGTCATAGATCTTAGAGAAATTCCCAAGGTTGTCAAATCCCTACACTATGCTAATTTAATCTCTTACTAACTGCAAAATAAGTATCCTTATATTTACAGACAAACATCTGAGACACCATTTAATAAAGCTTCTTTTTCTGAGTCCCAAAGCTGGACACACAGAGTCATGGTCTGTAAATTACTCATGCCTAAATGATACAACTATAATGCAACCTCTACATATAAGGACCAATCAACATAGAACAAGTAGCCAAAAAGACATTAATTAATCTTAACTCTCCTTTAGGAAGCTCCCCCATGCAACAAGGGGCCAGGAACTCTAAAGGGCATGAAAGGTGAAACCATGGTGATAATGATTCTATAGACTGTGCTTCCACAGGTTGCCTATAATCAGCTTCACCCACCCAAGGCTCAGGGAACATTGTAGAAGGGGCAGAGAGATTGTAAGAGCCAGGGAGGAGGTGCAAGATGGAATAGAAATGAATCCTACAAGCTCCTGGGACCCTGTTCATAAGAACCGTGCAAGCTCAGCCAGGAAAAAAAAAAAAAAAAACAAGCACAGAACTTCAGAAATGGGTAGTAGAATACAATCTTGGTTGAAGAAATATTGGTAGCAGATTGCAGTTGAATGAGGAAGAACTTCCCTTCTTTAGGAGATGGACTCTGGGTAAGCTGACTTAGAGCTCAGTAGATGAACTGCCACTGAGGAGAGAGCAGGGAGAATAGTTTTGCCCAATGGACCCTGGCACAAATGATAGAATGTTTAAACTTCAGGGGGCTAGGGATTCTTGGAGGGTGTCAAATGAGAAGCTTCATAGTATCTGCTAGAACTACGAAAGCTAGTCTACTGGTAGAAGGCTTCTAGGTCAGTTCCTTTTTCATTGCCCCAAGGTCTTTGTCTGATATATCTCCTGTCTTCACCTGGAGGGTCTTAACCTTCAAGATCCGTGAGATAACCAACAATAACCTGTGTTATTTTGGGATTATTCTGACCAACCACTTTAAGGGAGACCTCTTCTGCCCCTTGCCATGCAAACCCTAGGTATATATACATATATATATATATATATATATATATATATATATTCTAATGTTCTGACATTGTGTATGCATTTCTCAGGGTTCTGGTGCCAACACAGTTCTGTCTAACTTCCCTGGGGCCCCCAAGTTCCATTCATCTCTCCGCTCTCTTCCCTTGTTCAACCTTCCTTTTCCCTACCAAGTCCAAGCACCCCCATTTCTTCCACCCTCTCCCCACAGAACACCCACCTCCCACCTTCCCTCCTCTCTCAGTCCCCCCCACCATGGACTCCTGCATGTCCCTCCATCTTCTCCTCCCAGTTGAACAGTCCAACTCTCGCTACCTCCCCCCAAGCCATACCATCTCTTTTGGCCTCTTCCTTTATGTTTACCCCCATGCTTCCTTTCCATTTTCTTGGCTCCTGTTATATCAGGATATATACTCATATCAGGGATTGGTACTGAAATCCACAAAGGAAGGAAAACATATGTCGCTTGCTTTTCTGAGTTTGTGTTACTTCACTTAGTATAACAGTCTCTAATTCTATCTCTTTACCTGCAAAATCATAATTTTATCTGGTACTGTCTGCAGGGCATGAGAGTATCACTGTCGTTTGTGGCATTTACTGTGCCACTCACAGTGACTTCAACTTTTCATGTTTATTCTCAATTAGATTTACCAAACGTTTCAAGAAAGCTAACTTTCCATGTGAGTTCCACTGCCCACATGTAGCCTCTACAGACCTCTTGGCATCTTCCCCATCTTTCTACTTAATTACTCTTTTCTACAAGGAAGTTTGCTTCTTGAAGAGACATTTTGTAGGTAAAAGAGATTTCATGTGATATAGCAGAGAACTGAGGAAAGGTGGATGTATGTTGGTTTTAAAATGATTTCAAGACTGTAAAGCAGATTGAAAACTGGCATTTATAGAAAAGACAAAAGAAATTTCTACAGATATGTACAAAAACTTAACATAGTTTTGAGTTCTTATTTTTCACACTTTATAAAATTCTCACATTTGTACAGAATTGTCTCTGTGTGGCTTTTCTGGAAGCCCAGCGTACTATTCACAAACTCAATATAAGCATCCCTGATAACTCATTAGTGATGCATTGGCCCCATGAATCAGTTACCATAGCACACTAACGAACATGCATCCATCTGCAGCCAAGGAACTTTAGCACAGCAGCTTCAGAAATGAGAGGCAGCTGTTACTCATAATTTATCTGATTCAGGATGTTGGTGCATAATGGGAAATAAAATGTACCTTTATCCAATAAGACTTGAAGCCTAGCAAACTCCTTCCAAACAGCTACTGCACAGGAGACAAAAACATGTTGCAATTTTTTTTCTCACACATGTATGGGAATGGGGATTGTCAACAAACAGAAGGCACTGTCTTTGGAGCCTTATCAAAGATGGAACACATTGATCACCCTTCCTTCCATTATCTTTAAACTTTATGAGGTCATGGGTGTGTGCCAATCAGCACTCATTATCAAGGAAGATCAGGTTGACAGGAGTCAACATTTACCAGTGTCTAATTTAAAATATTCCATGGGTAGACTGTTTGAAAGCCTATGTCAGCATCCAGTTAGTGTATGTGTGTAAGTGGAGGCAGAAAACCTGTAACAGTTCATGAGTACTCTCCCACCAACAAGAGATCAGCTTGTAAGGTAACAAAATAATTTGATTGATAGTTCTCATTAGAGGCCCATCTTTGCATCCTTTAGTCTAACTTTAAGGCAGGATCAAATGCAGAAAAACATAATACATTCCCTATTTCAAAGTCTGGACAAAAATGATGTAGTCCAGGGATTCCTAGTTAATCCTCTGTAAGACAAAAGGAACATACTGGAATATCTCCCAATCCTGTGTCCTCTCTTCCACAGAAGCCTGCAGGACTAGGGAGATCAGTTTCCTGCATCTTGTCCTCCATCATCAGCAACTATGAAGAAGAGTAGTCTATGGGAACTGATTATATATGATTTTAATACTCTATGACCTTGAAGTCTTTCTGTATTTTGGGGATATTTTGCTGTTTGTTTGTTTGTTTGTTTTGGGTCTGGGTAATCTTTGTCTGCCTATTGTGGGACACACCATAAACTACAAGAACAATAACAAAAACCCTCTGGGGTAAATATTGGCCCTCTGGTATTAGGGAGTCAACCAATTGGCAACAGTTACATGAGTCTAGGAGAGTCTCAGCTATCTTGTGATTTGAAGCTGCATATTCTCCTTAAATGATACCTTTGACCTTTTGTTCTCAAATGGCTCTAGAATGTTGTAGAAGTAACATCACCTTTTCCTTGCTAAATGATAGACCAAGGTAATCCTTTCAAAAGTTTATACTTGCTGTATCTACTCATGTTCTGCCTTTTATCTCTGATAATTCATGTCTCTGATAAAATGAGACATGAAATAATGCTGCCCAAACTCCATTTCAGGCACTTTTAACATGGGGGCATTCCTAGGGGCAGCACAGTAAATGGTCAGAATGGCACTCTTGAGTAAATGAAGATACTGATCCCTAGGGAGCTATAGGGGCTACTGGAGGGGTTGAAGATCTGGACAGAGAGTCAATGGCCCTGCAGGGACTGAGTATGTGCAAGGAATAGCTTCATCAGAGAGCCAGGCAAAATCCTTTGTGTGGTATAGTCTCTGACAATGTTTCTTTTTTATACTTGATTAATCTTGAATTGGTACATACTACTGGTAAATTCTGGGGATGTCTATCTTGCAAAAAAGGACCAGTTTGGAGTTGTGCCCTGTGGGAAAATCCAGTTTGAGTTAGGTGTGAAGCAGCTAGCTTTTCAGCCAGGATTTCTCGGGGACACAGATAAAGCCATAAGATATCCCTGACTCCACACCGCAGGTGAGAGCAGCATATCAAGCAGAAAGTAAACAGCAACTCATGACTCACTCGTGACCCAAGCACATGATACGGGGTGGAACAATAGCAAGTGATGTATACAGGGAGCATGATCCAGAGGTCTGGGATTGGCTGTGAAGTGTGACATCATCTTGGCTCTATAAAGGATGTACTACTGCCTACAATCAAATGGATCTTCATTATCACCTGACAAGGTCCCCAGGTCTGGAAGTGATATCCCATCAGGCTTGAGTGTTGAGTGCTAGTCAGACTGCCTGGAAAGGGGTCTTTCTGTCAGATCACCAGCCTGGAGAGTGTCAGGTTGCCAGCCAGGATTGTCTGGAAAGAGGCTGTAGAAGTTGCTAGTCTGGGTTTCCTATCTTGGGGAGTTTCCAACCCCCCCCAAACAGGTGAGTTAGTGCAGCCACTAACTATGGGGTGGCAGCAACCTCCACCCACAAAGGCCAAGATTCTGAGGTGGCAAATAGCTGCTCAGACTGGACCATAGGGAAAATGTTCCAACCATGGCTGCCACTGGCGGCTCCTCCCCACTCCATCCAACAGACAGGAGATATCTCTACTGCAGGAGAGCACTTACTACAGTGCCTTAGGTGAAAGAAAAGTTGAACATACAGAACAGTCCATTTCTGTTCCCTCTTACAGGTCTAATTAAAGAATGGTATTAGATTTGAACTCTGACTGGTTGAAAATAATATGAGTGCCTTTTCCCTGTGGGTCTGATTTATCTCAGTGTTCATGATGCAGTATAGCAGAATGCCAGCAGTACTCTTGGATGGACTTGTCTCCATTTGTAAGTAAAAACAACATGGAAGAGTTCTATAGAGGATCACTCCATCTTCTTCCTCATTCTTAGCCCTGTGCCCAGAGAAGCACCTCCAGTAGAGGAGGGAGAGAGCTAGCAAAGTCTACTATTTCTCCTTGGGGATTGGTTGCCAAGTATTGGGATTGTAATGTGCATACCCATGGCCCTCTGTCCTGGGTCCTAATACTTTGGTTTATATCCTAGATGTCTCTCATGACTGGTATCTTCACTCTTCAAAAAAAAGAAAAAAAAAAAAGAAAGGAAGGAAAGAAAACCCTCTAACTTTCTATACAAATGGTTGTATCAGGGCTAGGAGGGATCACCTTCCAAGGGAGGAAATTGAAATTTTCTTTGTTCTCCCTGGCTCAAGCGGAAGACAACCCATATTCTAGCTATCTGTTTTAAAAATAGAAAAGAACAACATGCCACCTATGCCCTAAGCTAGAGGAGCTTATACCCTAATAGACCTCATAGCAAGGGAAAAAATGGCTGCCTAGCAAAAAGTTCCTTGATTCCTTTCCATGCATAACTTCTGTAACCTTTTATCACCTCATAGGGCTAACTAGAGAACATGGACACAGTGTGCTTAGTAGCCCAGCAATAAGAACAGGTCCTCAAGTGATGTCTCAACTGTTACACCAATTACATTTTGTGATAAAGAGAGCAGGTGGCCCTTAAGATGGTACAAACAGGTAAAAAAAAAAAGGGGGTTTTTATTCATATACAGCTATCCTTAAAGAAAGTTGACCAGAGATGATGAGGACAATGAATTATGCCTCTTACATTCCCTCCAAAAAAAGAAGATGCTACGGAAAGGAAAAGAAAAAAATGCAAGCCTTGTAATCCAGCTATTCTTCCTATAGGTGAGGCTTCCCCCTTCCTGGATATCTAAAGAGACATGGTAAGAATCAGATGCTGTTCTCCCCAGTTGGACTTCCATTTGATATAGCAAGTATTGACCTGGAATAAGTCCCAAAGCAGGCTCCCAAAATGATGCTACGAAGGAGCGAGTTCATTTTCTCCATGTGTTAAATAATTAAAAAGGCAGAATATTTGTGTTACTGGAAATCTTGAGTTGTCTAGAGCCACCATAGGATAGCAGAGAAATCAGGGTTCTATGCATGAGTTTTTGGTCTCAAAAATGAAAAAGAAAATGTGTCAGAAGGGACTCAAATAGATGCTTGAGAAAATTTATTAGAGGTTAAAAGGAAACCCAAGGGCAAGCATGCTATAAATCTTATAGCTGCCTGGAGAAAAAATTGTAGGTCAGTCAACATGGGTGTCAGAAACATGATGGGTAAGGGAGCATTATGAAGAGTATAAGGAAACCCAGTGTGTTTGAGGGCATAAAAGAACAACCTCAGGACAGGCAGCCTGCAAATCTTGCAAGTCCCCTGGAAGAGGAGAATAGAAAAACAAAAAGAAAAGAAAACCTGCAATATTATTTGAGATAAATCAGCATGGAAGTGACTCCCACGGTGCTGATGAGAGTTTTAAAGAAAGAATAAGGATCAATATAGGGGTCCTAGCCAGAGACACACACTCCACAGTCTCATATTCCCTGAAATTTGGCCAGTTGTGACCTTCTGTGTGGATCACACTATGTTGTACAAGGAAGCTTCACTGATGAGTGTTGAAGGATGGATAATCCATCACCCACTCAAGAGACCATTTTGGAAGAGGAGGCAGAAAGATTGAGAGCCAGAGTTCGTACATGAATGTAAGGGAACAGAGGCTTTCAGACCACTGGGAACTTGCTCATATGAACTTGCTTACATGAACTTGCTCATATGAACTTGCAACAGTGGTTGCACAAGACCCATGCTGACTCAATCAGACAAAAACCCACCATAGAACTGAAGAAATTGGTAATAGGCTCCAACCTTAGCTGAGGAACCATTGGCAACTGGTTACTCCTGGATGAGGGGAGAGTTGATCTTCTTCAAGGCAGTGACTCTAGATGAGCTAAGTAGACTATAGTGGATGAACTTTCACCAAGAGACATCTGGGTACAAATTCCTGAATAGAGAGGCCTTAACATATATGACAGAATGTGTGAATTTCAGTGGGTAGAGGCTAGTAGGGGTACAGATGGGAGAGGGAATCTAAATTTGATTAAGATCTACTGTATGAAATGCACAAATCTTGGTAAAAATGTACATTAAAAAAAGAAAGAATGAATCTCATTATGTAGGCCAGGCTGAATAGCTTAAGATTTATCTCCTACTCTATGGATTATTGATTGGTACTCTGCTGATAGTTTATTTTGCTGTGCAGAAACTTAAATTACTTTTCTCCCTCTGTTTCTCTCTATATATCCGTCTCTCTCTCCCTGTCTCTTTCTGCTTTTTCTCCCTCCCACATGGGACCTTTTAAATTACAACTAAAACCTTTGCAATGTTTATTTTTAAAAAAAGCAACAAAAAAACTCTTTCTTTCTTTATAGCTTTCAAGCCTGCATCTGAGAATTTTGAGGAAGAGTCTGAGAGGTGCATTGATCTTTGGTAGGACTCCATTTGCAAGAGAAGAACAGCTGCTTTGATCGAAAGTAACTTTTAAAGCCCCCTCCCCCACATTGCTATCAAGGGTCAGAGCTGTCCACTCAGATGACAGCTTACCACATCCCAGGCCGGCCCCAGTCTGTGCAGGCCCTGCTTCCACACGCTTTTAGGCTGAAGACAACAACCTCCTTCTCAGCTGTTCAGGTGATTGAGGGGAAAAGAAAAAGAGCAACTCAGCCATGCCTTCTCCCTCCCCTCCCCTCCTCTTCCTTGGTTTTCATTTGCACAGTCAGTGAATATTCTTACTTTGTCTGTCTTATGTGTCCAACATGTCAGGATGATGCAGAATGTTTTTACCACCTCACTCTTCCCCTTCCACCTTCCCCCAACCTCAAGAGAAAGAAAGAAAGAAAGAAAGAAAGAAAGAAAGAAAGAAAGAAAGAAAGAAAGAAAGAAAGAAAGAAAGAAAGAAAGAGAGAGAGAGAGAAAGAGAGAGAGAGAAAGAAAGAAAGAAAGAAAGAAAGAAAGAAAGAAAGAAAGGGAAAGGAAAATAAAAGGACAGAAAGAAATAAAGAAGAAAAAGAGAATAAAAGAAAGAACGAAAGAAAGAGTAAAGAACGGAAGAAGGAAGGAAAGAAGGAAAGGAAAGGAAAGAAAGGAAAGAAGAGAAAGGAAAGAAAGGAAAGAAAGGAAAGAAAGGAAAGAAAAGGAAAGAAATGAAAGAAAGGAAAGAAAGGAAGAAAGGAAAGAAAGGAAATAAAGTAAATAAAGTAAAGAAAATTTAAATACAATAAAGAAAAGAGAAAGCCAGTAAAGAAAATTAAAGAAAAGAAAGAAAAGAAAGAAAAGAAAGAAAAGAAAGAAAAGAAAGAAAAGAAAGAAAAGAAAGAAAAGAAAGAAAAGAAAGAAAAGAAAGAATGAGGATGCCCAAAATAAAGAAAAGAAAGAATGAGGATGCCCAAAATACCAAGAAAACATTCTTAGTTTCTGACATGTTGGCTTCCTAAGATTGGCCCAGAGGTGCAAAGAATTGGATATCATTGCTCTGCATACCAAACTCTAGGAAACCAGGGGAAACAGGACCAAAACTCATGGAACTAGAGCCCAGTCAGCAGCTGAAGTGCTGCCAAACTGCTGCTGAGCTGCTGCTGAACTGCTGCTGTAGTTATTACCACTACTGGCAGCTGTCAACATCGTAAATCCTTTGGAGAAGAATGCTGGATTTTCACTAACATTTCAATGCCGTGAAATAATGCAGCTTGGAAATCAGGAAATCTAGATGCTATTTCTATTTGTCATTTACTAGCTATTTGATCTGAAGAAAATCAAATAACTTCTGCAACCTCTCTCCCTTTGTGCTTATAAAAATGTATTAATAATGTTATTTTATAGGTTTTTATAGGGCTATGATGCAATTAAATGTAATGAATAAAGATTGTCAGTTACACTTTGACTGAAATATTGCAGGTTCAGCATTAAAATGGCTCTTGCTATCATTTACTCAGGTTCATTTGGTTGTAATGATTTCTAAATTATTAAAATATAAATCACAGACTGGAGAGATGGCTCAGAAGTTAAGAGAATGCAAGCTCAGTGCCCATCATACACATGGCAGCTAACAACTCTCTTTAATCCCAGTTCAAGGAGATCTGATGCCTTCCTCTGACCTCCAAAAGCACAGCAGGATATGGATGCACTTACGCACACAGAGGCAATACACTTATACACATTAGAATAAAAGTGAAATATTAACATATAAATCACAAGATACAGTGCAATTTACCTATCAAAATACTATCTTTTCCCAAGACAAAAGTTGGGAAGAGCCTCTGTCCTTCAAAGCTACTCACTGCAGCCTACATCTCTGCTACTTGAGGATTAGATAACACTGAAGGACAAGGTAGCAATCTTAGATTTAATTGAATTTTTTCTCTTCTCAGGGAATGCAGTCATGAAAGTACATGAAAGTAGAGCTGACACAGGAGCACTGCTCACCAGCCATAGACAGCCATCCTCTGCTCATTGCAGATGCTGGGGATCTTTGCCTTGCAAACATTAATTACATTGATTTAATTCTGTAAGCAACATCCATTTGCTGCACACTTACTATGTGCTTGACCAAGGTTATATTAACTGCATGAGGATGAATACCACTAAGGACATTACAGCTCCCATGATGAGACAAGCTACACGGTCACAAAAACAATCCCCCAAAATCTATAAGTGAAATTTATAATTTCATAAGGCATAAGAGACAAAATTTATGATGACTGAGGAGTGTAGCTGAAGCAGAAAAAATAGAAGTGAGGTTAAATTATGTTTTGACCATATTCAAAATAATTTAAAAATGAAAATTTAGTGTCTGATCCTCTACTTGAAAACTCCATCCTCTTTATCCTCTTCACCTCTTTGCTTTGACCAATACACTTCAAAAACACCATCACAAAGTCACTGCTAGAACTGAATAAATAAGTATGGGAATGTTGAATATTTATTTATTCTTCATGCGTTTTTCACTATTTCTTGGACAATGTAGTTTATGTGAACAATCATTTAATAATATTTGGGAATCAATTTCCAAGTGGAACCTCCTCCAAGTTCACACTCTGTACACTGAGCACTAAGAACAGCACTGTCATTCCAGAAATTAAATAAATAGATATACTCCCTAGAGTGCAAACTCTAACTCTACTACACACTATCTATCTATCTATCTATCTATCTATCTATCATCTCTGTGCGTGCGTGTGTGTGTGTGTGTGTGTGTGTGTGTGTGTATCTATGACCTAGACTTAAAACACCTTTGAGAATTTCTTACACTTGGGTGCCTTGGAATTTGATATCAATAAATAAGATAAATATGATAATCTTAGTATTGTTTCTTCTCTAGATATCATCTTCTCCCTATGGCCCAGTGGCTGGTTACTAGATTATAGGGAATTCTTCTTTCCATAGTACTTTTTTCTACACTTAATTTTTTTTTCAAAATAATATTTATTCATTTATATATTTTTTAATCAAATCTAGACTCGTGTCCCCCCAAACCCCCACCCCACCAGAGCTCATGCATTCTGCCAAACATGCTTTTCATCTCTTTCTCAGTTTATCTCAATATTCACTATGTGGAAGTTGACTGTTTTGAGCAGAAATTCACTGTTTCAGTCAGTTCTTTGATGTAGTCCTTTCTGTTTTTGTTGCTGTTGTTGTTGTTGTTTCCAATATGCATCACTCCCAACTGCTTTGGACAAAACTCGAGGGGCCATGCACAAGAAATACTTACAACTAGGTAAATGGCACTAGCATCCACAGATGAGGGATACCATTCATCGTTTGTTTTTCTGGGATTTACACTTAAAATTTATACTTTTCTCAGTAAGACTTCATCTTTTAATTTGCCTGCCATCTCATGTCAACTGGTTCGTCTTTTCCAGGCCTCTTTATATTTTCTGCCATTGTGTTCTTTGATTATATATTTAGAACACACTTCCACATTCAGTGACTTTTTCAATTAGTTAGCATTCTTTTTTCTACTACAACTCTTGGCCAATTTGAACCCTATGTGTATCATTGGCCTTATGAGTTTTCCCTGTTCTTTTGCCTCTATAACTTGACCTGCATGCTCAGCAGCAGCATACTTCTCCTTGCTAATGTGTCATCACCCATGGCTATTAATTAATAAACTGCTGAAAATTTCAAAATGGAAAAACATTTAATCTCAGGCCATCATTATAACTATTTTCTCACAAACCTTCCTATCATTTTACCTGTCCAGAACACCCATTAGCACTAAATCTCTTCTTTCACTAGTGAAAACTTCTGGTTCTTTGATCTAACCTTTCATAAGACCCTTTGGGATTCCAGTAAAGCCAGCTCAGACTAGCTCAAGCATAAAAGGGAAATTTAATATAAGATGCAGGTAAAGCTCACAGAATAAAATGAATGGAATGAAGAAAGCCAGACTTCAAAAGGTGTGAGAATCAGAAGCTGCAACATCACGAGGCTCCCAGACACTATTTTCCTGTGCTCACCTCTGTTCTCTCTGTATGTTTATTCTCTTACTAGAAGAAACATTTTTATGCTTTCTCAGGCAGTGGTAACAGAACTCCACTATAAAGTTCTTGTATTTGAATTACCTCATTGCTAGCCAAATAGATATTAAGCGGTTCTTTCTGAATTGTAATTTATAGAAGAGAAACACTTATTCCTTCATAACCTGGAGATGACACCTTAGCCCTTGAAATGATTCCTAATTAACTATGACTGATGTATTGAGCATATAATAAGATAAACATGACTACCAACTATCAACGAAAGTGTGCTTTGGAAGCAAGGTAGGCACACTATAGAGGAACAGACTTCTGCAGCTTCCCTAACCAGTATCCTTTGCATGAACTTCTGTATTTGCATGTTCTAAATTCCATGACATTCTAGTTTGCTGGATTAAATCCATGTCCTCTGTTACTAATGAATGTTGAACCCTGGGCCATTCATAGTAGTAGTGATTTTAACTATCACTACTTACCACATATCAAGCAATACAGAAGAAAATGTAATCACATACATTTATAACATTTAAAGATATGTATTTAGTAACAGCTAGTACTGAGTACATCATAATTGTGCTTTCATGGATCCCTAACTAACATGTTTATAATTTTATACTTTTGCTATTCCAAATTTATAGCAACTCCTCACATTTTTCCAGGCATATTCTTATCATGACACCATTTACCTTTACATAAACAGCTTCATTTTCCCCAGATTTTCAAAAGTAGAGAATCCATCAAATAGCAACTCTTCAGTTTCCTCCATTTCCAAATTCATCTGTAGATGTATCACTTTTCTAGTCCTGATTTAGGTTTTACTATCTATAAACAAGTTTTTTTTCTTACTATCTTAAGAATAAATCCTTCTCCTGTATCCAACTTTTCAATCTACTCTAGGATTCTAAAACATCAATTACCATACTTGTTTCTTTGTATTGGATCTTATTTTATACCTACATGCTTCCCTATATTTGGCAAATGTTGCCAACTAATTGTCAGTTGTCTTCTTCTGTCCCCAGTGGGATTTTCCACAATTTATCTTCATTGTGTGCTTCTTCTTTCTAGTCTCATTTCCAGGCATTTCTTAAAGAGAGCAGGTTCAATATATATTTCTTTGCTATGTCCTCATTTTATTTCTCAATCTTCTGGTCTTATCCTTCTTTCTAGATCTATTTAATCATTATCTTCCTTTCCGCTCAACTCTTAATTTTACCCAAGAAGAGTGTACCTTCATAATTGCTACACAATTATTTTCTAATGCCTTTCACATAGTCTCTATTCTTTCTACTCATTAGAAATGCTGAAAATGAACATTATTCCCTTTACAATACACAGTCTAAGATATTGATAGCTTTAAGGCCAGTTTTCTATGGTAAGGCAAAGAGAATCTTCTAGGAGTCTTCTCAGAAAGACTTACATCTCAAAGACAGACATGAAACTGCAAAACTCCTTCCTTCTATTATTTATTTCTGTGTGGACTGACCATATAAGTATATAATACATAATGCATAATATATAATAAGCACATAAGTACATAATTCTCTGAGGAATCACTTTTGGAAAATAAGGTCACAAGCAAGAGGCAAAATGTGGGAAGATCATCAGGAGTGACTAATCAGAGCAGGTAGTGTGTTGTGTAGCAATTTCCTCTGAGATAAAAACCTTCCATCTTGGAGGGAAGATGGATTAACAACAGGATGTTTTGAGAGGAGGTGAAAACATACGTCCATACAGGGAAACTTCTTAAGCTCAGGAAGTAAGTGACACAATAGATTTTTGAAAGCCCATAAAGTGGAGAGTAAAGGATCCAACTCCAGAATGGATCAGAGAATAAAAGACCCACCTCCAGGACAGATCAGAGAGCAAAGGACCCACCTCCAGAATGAATCAGAGAGTAAAGGACTCATCTCCAGATGGATCAGAGAGTAAAGGACCCACCCCCAGGATGGATCAGAGAGTAAAGGACCCACCCCCAGGATGGATCAGAGAATAAAGGACCCACCTCCAGAATGGATCAGAGAGTAAAGGACCTGCCTCCAGGATGGATCAGAGAATAAAGGGCTCACCTCCAGAATGGATCAGAGAGTAAAGGACCAGTCTCCAGGATGGATCAGAGAGCAAAGGACCCGCCTTCTGGATGGATCAGAGAGCAAAAGACCCATCTCCAGGATGGAACAGAGAGCAAAGAACCTGCCTCCATGACAGATCAGAGAATAAAGGACCCACCTCCAGGATGGATCAGAGAGTAAAGGACCTGCCTCCAGGATTGATCAGAGAGAGAAAGAAAAACAAAACAAAAAGATATGAAAAAACATAGTTAATTTATCATCTATGCTGGATAGCTTTAGTGTCAACTTGAAACACCTGGGTTGAAGGAGTCTCAATTGGTGAATTGGCTCGATTGGATTGGCCTGTGGCCACGTCTGTGGAGTATTGTCTGATTGTCGAGCAGTGTGGGAGGGCCCAACCCACAATGAGTGGTGCCACCCTGGGTAGGTTGTTGTGTACCATATAAGAAAGCAGGCTGGGCATGAGCCAGGAGAGCAAGCCAGTGAACAGCATTCCTCCATGGCCTGTGCTTCAGCTCCTGCCTCCAGGTTCCTGCCCTGAGTTCCTGCCTTGGGCTCCCCAAGTGATGAACTGTGACCCAGGAGATGTGAGCTGAATAAACCCTTTCCTCCCCAAGTTGGTGTTGGTCAGAGTGTTTTGTCACAACAATGGAAGACAAACTAGAAACCATCTGAATCTTGTAACAGCCTCAGAATCAATATTAAAATCTCAATTAATTCTTAAAAAAAAAGAAAAGAAAAAAATAAAAAAGAAAGCTCATAAAGTTTAAGAGGTTCACTATGCTTCTACCTCCCCAAGACTGCTGAGAGACATGCTCAGACAAGCAGAGCTGCCTAGAAGAGTCTCAAGCCAATGGAGCTTCCTGAAAAGGTCACTCTCTGCTGCCAGCTCTGCTGTGGACTCCAGGTTTCCACCTTTGTGAGCGGTCATTCGTCCTGGGACAGACTTTGGTGATACAGCTGTCACTGTGTCATTTCTGTTCCTGTAAGTGGCCCGTTACCTACACTCCTGGAAACACCCCCTGTAAAGCTTAACAGTACACCAAGTTGAATTTGGGTAGTATCCTTACTGTAGTCTGTCTGTCACTGGTTTTCTTTCTGGGATGAGTAGATGTTTGTTCACACCTCCTGGCAAATAGGCTCACACAACAAAGTGTTTCCTTGATGATTTCTGGTTCCGGAAGTGTGACCATCCCTTTACTTAAGTTCCTTTACCTTTTTATTATCACCTCTCTTTCCACCCATTTTTTTTTCAATCTAGTTAACACTTTTACTCCTGCTATACCATAGTGCCTGACACATAGAGAGCCTATGGCAACCTGACATACAGAAGGTAAGCAATCAGTGTTTTTTGTGGACTTCCCAAAAGGTACTTTTCTATTTTCTTTTGAAAAACATTCAGATTGTGTAACAATCTAGAGAAGTTGTTGTCGTTTTGATTTGTTTTTTCTGAAGTTGTCACTGTGCTCACTCAAACATGGCATGTCTTCAACTGGGTGGATGCCTCTAATTGCTTCCCCTTCTCCTTCCTTTTCAGCTTTCTAAAGTCTTGTTAAAAGTCAAGTACCAGCTATGGTGAAGACTTAGCTTTCTTCTGGGAGCACTTAAGCACGCCTTTCTCTGTGTTTGTGGCATCTGTTCATACTGTTATTATAGCACTGATCTACTTCTGTGGGAATGATTTGTTTACCTGTCTTTCCTTACACTGTGTGTGCATGAGAAAAAGAGTGCCTTCTTATCTAAGTGAGCCCAGATACCAGCCCACTGTCTGGCACAGAGTGGAAACCCAATTAATTATTCTGTTTTGAGAAATGTCTTTTGATTATTAGTTCCTTAGGACAACCTGGTTTTTATTTTCTTTGAAAATTCTACAAAAATGACAGTCCTAAACAGTATACAGTGTAAAATTAGATAACAGTAGCAAGAACTCTGGCTGAAATTATGTCACATCTGTATCTAGAAAATGCTAAACTTTGCCAATGGTTTAATGTATGATCATAATTCATCATAACATCCATATCTTTACAATGCAAGTAAGAGACATTGCTTTAGTTTAGTGCCTCACTGCAAATATATCAGCAAGGCAAATATCTATGAAAGATAATTTGACTGCTATCATTAACTTTCTATGTTAATGTAGTTTTTCCTTTAGGAAAACCAAAAAAAAAAAAATCTTTAACTTTCTCTGACTGAACAAGCTGACACCCATAAAGCTATGACATTAGTCTACTTGTACTTTGTGCTGCTAATTACTGGAGGAGGGTGATCATCATTTCTTCTGCTTACTGCAGTCATAACATACACAGAGCACATATGTAGTTCTACTTTTGTTTAGGAGGGAGAAGCGGGTTTGAAGGAAAAACGATAAAGATGCTCCCATTGGCTCTAGGTCTGTGTTGTGAGGCCACAGAAGGACCTTAATGGTTCAAATTAAAGAGGGTTTCCCTTTTGATCCCAGTAGAGCTATAAACCAACTCCATTTCCAGGGAGAAAGTCTGTATTTTTCCAAAGTCACATCATTTCTCAGCAAGACAACTAGTCATCTTTCTCAACCCTGTTTCTAAAGAATACAAATATTGATCCCATGAAAATGATGTCTCCTCATCACCATTTATTTGAGAAATACAGGGTCTTTTCTGAACCTTTCCTACCCTCGTTACATTGCAATGGAAAAGAAGCAAGTGAATTTTCTCCAATTTTCTGTTAGGTGAAAAGGGATTAAACATCTGAGTACAAACCACACTGTGACTTCACTGCAGGTGCTAAAACCATCATTTCAAGAGTTTGAAACACACAAAATAAACTAGTACAATAAACACACACATACAAAAAAAAAAAAGCCAAAAAACATTCAGGGACCGACTTTCACCTTTGGAGCCGGGACCAGAGGGTCGGCAGGTTTGAGTCTGTGCCTCTGCACCTTTCTGCGGGCTGGCCGGAAGTCACTCAGGCAGGTACTTTTGGGGGTGGACTCTTTCCTAGGCTACTGCTAGGGGGTCATGCCTCTGAGGACTTCTGGGCAGGACCACCCCTTGCCTTTGGAGCTGGGACCAGAGGGTCAGTGGGTTTGGGTCCGTGCCTCTACACCTTTGTGCAGGCTGGCCAGAAGTCACTCAGGCAGGTACTTTTGGGGGTGGGCTCTTTCCTGGGCTACTGCTAGGGGGTCGTGCTTCTGAGGACTTCTGGGTGGGACTGCCCTTCGCCTTTGGAGCCGGGACCAGAGGGTCAGCAGGTTTGGGTCAGTGCCTCTGCACCTTTGTGTGGGCTGGCTGGAAGTCACTCAGGCAGATACCGTGGGGCAGGCTAGGTCAGGCATATACCCCCCGCCACTGCCGGAAATAGGTGAGAATCCAAGTGGACTTTTTTTTGGGAGAACCTTCAGAACAAGAAGAGAAGAGTGCCAAGGCTTCCAATATCCAATATATAAACAAAATTGAAAGCCTGAAACCTAGACAAGTCAATACTCCATAAACAAGGAGGAGGAAAGGGGAAAAAAAGCATCTGAAGGAGGAAAGCAAAACCATCCATTAACATAGTGAAAAGGTATTTGTGATCTGAACCACAAAAGGGAAGCCCACATGCCAGGGACACGATGAAGGGACAACATGGGAAAGGCACAGGATAATCCTGCACGAGGCTCTACCAAACCTGTAGGAGATAGCTACAATGGGAACCCCTTGGAGGAGACCCAAGGAAGAGAGCTTAGAGGAATAATTGCAGACCTATGCAGAGAAATTAAAGAAAATAAAGAAGAATTCAGAGAACTAAAGAGAGAGAATGAAAAACTCAAAAAGGACCTAGAGGAATACAATGACAAACTTCGGAAAGTACTAAAGGAAATGATTGATAAACTCCAGAAAGAACTAGAGGGAGAAGAAAACAAATTCCAAAAGAAAGTAGAAACACTGAAAAAGGAAGCCAACCAACGAAGTAAGGAGCACCAAGAAGAGATTGAGAAGCACCAAGAAGAGATTGAGAAGCTCAAAAAGGAAAGGAAATACTAAAGAAAACACAGGATGAAATGAAAAAGGAATTAGAATACTAATCCAATCAAGAAGAAAGGAAAGGAAAAAGCCTCAGAAGTAGAATGGAGGAAGCAGAACAAAGAAAATCAGATCTGGAAGATAACACAGAGCAATTAAAAAGCTCAAATAAAGATTATGAAAAAATTAAAAATACACAAAAGTGGAACAACCAGGAAATATGGGACACTATGAAAAGATCAAACCTCTACATCATGGGAATAGAGGAAGGAGAAGAATCTCAAGAGAATAGTATTGATCAGATCTTCAACAGAATAATAGTTGAAAATTTCCCCAAACTAAAAATAGACAAACCCATACAAATACAAGAAGCACATAGGACCCCAAATAGACAAGATCAGAAAAGAAACACAGCATGCCATATCATAGTTAAAATGCTAGATGCCCAAAACAGACAAAATTCTGAGGGTTACAAAATAAAAACAAGTCACATACAAAGGGAAACCCATCAGAATTACAACTGACTTCTCGGCTCAAACCATGAAAGCAAGAAGAATGTGCAGCAAAGCATTCCTAGTGTTAAGGGACTATGGATGCCAACCCAGAATACTTTACCCAGCAAAAATGTCGACTATAGTTGAAGGAGAGAGAAAAATCTTCCATGACATAAACAAGATGATGGAATACATGTCTGCCTGGAAAACCAACTCTTCATAAAATACTTGAAGCAATTCAAAGGGCAGAAGAGATGAACAACAATCTCCCAAACACCTAGGAAAAGAAACTAATAAAAACATAACCATAGGAGCAAAATCAGAGGCTAGAAGACCAAATGGATAAAAAAGTGAAAGGAAGCAACATCCATCTTTCAATTATAACCTTAAATATTAATGGGCTAAACTCCCCAATCAAAAGACATAGACTGGGAGAATGGACTAGGAAACAAAACCCATCTATATACTTTCTACAAGAAACCCATCTCAATTTCTTTTTAAAAATTTTTTTTATTTATTTCTGTATGTGTATGAATGTACTTTCTGCATGTAGGTCTGTGCATCCGTGTCATGCAAAGCCGCAGAGGTCAGAAGGGGGCGTCGAATTCCCCTGGAACTGGAGTTCTCCTGGAATTGGAGTTTCAGACAGTTCTCGGCCACCATGTGGGTGCTGGGGATCGAACCCGGTTCCTCTGTAAGAGGAGTCGGCACTCTTAACCACTAGGCCATCTCTCCAGCCCCCCATCTCAATTTCAAAGATAGGCACCAACTTAACGTGAAAGGATGGAAGAAAGTATTCCAAGCAAATGGTACCAGAAAGAAAGCAGGTGTGGCTATTCTAATATCAGACAAAAGAAATCAAAAGAGACAAAGAGGGCCATTACATCTTTATTAAAGGAACAATTGATGATGAAGATCTCACAATTATGAATATATATGCACCAAACACCGGTGCACCAAACATTATAAAGACAATTCTTCAGAATGTCAAGGCACAGAATAACCCCAGCACACTAATAGTATGGGGACTTCAATATGCCATTAAGTCCCCTAGACAGATCAATAGGACAAAGGATAAACAGAGAGACATCTGAACTAAATGACACAATACACCAAATAGACCTCACAGACATCTATTGAATATTTCACCCAAACACCAGAGAATGCACTTTCTACTCAGCACCTCATGGAACATTCTCCAAAATAGCTCATATACTGGGACACAGAAAAAAACTCAACAAATATAAAAAGATTGAAATAATCTCATGCATTCTATCAGACCACAGTGCAATAAAACTCAATATCAACACCAGGATAAACCCTACAATCCACAAGAACACATGGAGACTAAACAACACTCTCCTGAATAAGGAATGGGTCAAGAAAGAAATAAAGAAATAAAAACATTCCTGGAACTGAATGACAATGATAAAACAACACAGCAAAATCTATGGGACACTTTAAAAGCAGTCCTAAGAGGGAATTTTATAGGTCTAAGTGCCTACATTTAAAAAAACAGGAAGAGTACAAGTGAATGATCTAACACGGCAGCTAAAAATACTTGAGAGACAACAACAAATGAACACTAAACGCAACAGACAAGAAGAAATAACAAAAATCAGAGCAGAGATCAATGAAATAGAAGCAAAGACAACCATACAAAAAAAAATCAATGAATCCAAAAGTTGGTTCTTTGAGAGAATAAACAAGATAGATAGACCTCTACCCCAGCTAACCAAAAGAAAGAGGAAACAACTCTAAATCAATAGAATCTGTGATGAAAGGGGAAATATCACAACAGACAATGAAAAGATCCAGACAATCATTCGGGAATACTTCAAAAACTTATACTCTACTAAGTTTGAAAACCTAGAAGAAATGGATGAATATCTGAAATCCTGGGAATCACCAAAGCTCAACCAAGAAGAGATCAACAGCCTAAATAGACCAATAATACAGGAAGAAATCAAAGATATAATAAGTAGCCTCCCAACCAAAAAATGCCCAGACTTACAACCATTACTACTCAAATTGTTTAGAAGGATTCAAATGGAGGGAGTTCTCCCAGATTCCTTTTATGAAGCCAGCATCTTGCTATTACCAAAACCAGGTAAAGATACAACCAAAAAGGAGAACTATAGACCCAGATGCCAAAATTCTAAACAGGATACTGGCAAATTGCATACAGACACACATCAAGAAAATCATCCACCATGACCAAGTTGGATTCATACCAGAGATGCAGGGATGGTTCAACATACGAAAATCAATAAATATGATCAAACATGTAAATGGACTGAAGGACAAAAACCATACCATCATCTCAATTGATACGGAGAAAGCCTTTGACAAAATCCAGCATCCCTTCATGTTTCAAGTCCTAGAGGGAATTGGACTGGAGGGATCATTCCTCAATGTAATTCAAAGCCATATACAGGAAACCCACAGCCAATATCATCCTTAATGGGTAAAAAGGTAGGAACTCGGCAAGGCTGCTCCCTGTCACAACTCCTTTTCAATATAGTGCTGGAAACCCTTGCTAGGGGAATAAGGCAAGAAAAGGAAATTAAAGGAGTTCTAATTGGAAAAGAGGAAGTCAAACTATCCCTTTTTGCTGATGATATGATTGTCTACCTAAGGGATGCTAAGAACTTCACCAGAAAACTCCTAGAAATGATTAAGCGCTTCAGTAAAATGGCAGGATACAAAATAAATCTAGAAAATCAGTAGCCTTTCTTTACAACAAGAACAAGCAACTGAAGAAGGACTACAAGGAAACCTTCCCACTCACAATAGCCTCAAAAACAATAAATACCTAGGAAAAAACCTAACAAACACCAAGATCTCTACACAAAAATTTTAAACCCTGAAAAAGGAAATTGAGGAAGACATCAGAGATGGACAAACCTCCCATGAATTGGGAAAAAAATATAGAAAAAATGTCCATCCTACCCAAACTAGTGTACAGATTTAATACAATCCCAATAAAAATCCACAAGAGTTTTTTCACAGGCTTGGAAAAAATAATCCTCAATTTCATTTGGAAAAATAACAGACCCCGAGTAGCCTCCTGAGTGAAAAAACACCCCTGAGTGAAAAGAGCAATACAGGGGGGATCGCTATACCAGACATCAAACTGTACTACAGAGCTATAGTCATAAAAACAGCCTGGTACTGGCAGAAAAACAGACCAGTTGACCAATGGAATAAAACTGAAGATCCAAACCTGAGCTCATACAATTTCAGCCACCTCATATTTGACAAGGGGGCCAAGAAGACACAATGTAGGAAAGACAGCATCTTTAGTAAGTAGTGTTGGCAAAACGGATCACCACTTGTAGAAGAATGAAATTAAACTCCTACCTCTCACCCTGTACAAAAGTCAACTCCAGATAGATCAAAGACCTCAACGTGAAACCCCAAACTCTGGGGTGATTAGAAGAGAAACTTGGCAGCAGACTACAAGACAAAGGCATAGAAAGACTTCCTAAATCAGACAGCAGCTGCACAAGAAATAAGATCGACAATTGACAAATGGGACCTCATTAAACTCAAAAGTTTCTGTACATCAAAAGAAACAATAAAGGAAGTGAAGAGAAAACCCACAGAGTGGGAGGAAACCTTCACTGCAGATACATCTGACAAAGCATTAATTTCCAGAGTATACAAGCTACTCAAAAAACAAAGAAAAAAGAAAACAAATGAATCACTCAAAAGATGGAGCAAAGATCTGAATAGAGACTTCATAGAGGAGGAATTAGAGATGGCCAAGAAACATCTTAAGAAGAGTTCAACATTGCTAATAATTAAGGAAATGCAAATTAAAACCACTTTGACATATCATCTTACTCCAATATGACTGGCTAGGATCAGGAACACGAATGATACCAAGTGCTGGAGAGGTTGTGGGGAAAGGGGAACACTCATCTATTGCTGGTGGGAATGTAAATTTGTACAGCCACTATGGAAAGCAGTGTGGAGAACCCTTTGAAGAATCAAAATGAGCATGCCATTTGACCCAGTCATACCACTCCTGGGTATATACCCACAAGACACATCTTACTGCAGAGATACATGCACAGCAATGTTTATTGCAGCTCTGTTCACAATGGCAAAAAGCTGGAACCAGCCCAGGTACCCCTCAACTGACGAGTGGATAGAGAAAATGTGATACATATATAAAATGGAGTTGTATGCAGCAGTAAAGAGGGACAACATCATGAAATTTGCAGGTAAATGGATGGAGCTAGAAGACATTATGTTAAGTGAAGTAACACAGACCTGACATTAACATGGGAAAGATGTATTGAGACCACATATGCAAGTGTACAGATGTCCTCTGGAATACCAGAAAGTGTTTCCAAAGGCCACTAAACCAATAAAGCAAATATGGGTCTCCTTGAGTCAAGCAAGACTCCTCCGTCAGCGCCATCTACAACTCACCTGCCTGGAAATACTGTGTAGCAGAGGCAGACATATGCCTGTATATCCCAAATCTAATTGGCTATTGGCTCTCTCCTTGGAGGCATAACCCATGGCTGATGCCAGAAGCTTACATCCTCTAATGGTTAGGAGATGTTATAAGCCACAGTAAGACCCTATCATATTTAACAGAAAAAAATGTAATTCATGGATTAACATACCATCCAAACATCTGTGTCTATACCAAAGTAACCTACCATAACTATTAGTACTGTTTAAATACCTAATGGTTTGTGCTTCATTAGTAGGATCGAAAGGTTATTACTGGACAAATTGTCAGCCCATGAAAGGAAACAGTCAGAATTGACCAGAGTCCAAGACAACAGCTCCAGAGAAAGTAACTGTTTTGCTTCTCATCCACCTGTGCCCTTTTTCTAAGCCTAGGGAACAATCTGCAGAAGAGGGGGCGTGGTAGAATGTAAGGGCTGCAATTGGGGTGAATGGTGAAACTACAGCAATATAGTCTGGACACTCATTTGATCAACTTGATTAAACATACAACCCCCCCCCCACGCTGGATGGTGGGACCCATGGGATGTGTGGGTTTAGGCACAACTGCTTGCAAGTTGGTTTTACATGAAGGATGCTTGTACTCATAAATTATCACTTATTGCTAAAAAGTGAAAAAAAAAACTGAGAGAAAGATGCAGGCAGTTATGGCCGAATACATGATCGGGGATGGGGTAGGGTGGGGTAGGGGGAAGGGAAAGGGAAATATGCCTGAACTGAATTGGTAAATGATGTATGAAATACACAAAGCATCAAAAAAAAAAAACATTTAGTGAAACCTAAAATACACACGATCTATGAAAATTGGCTGAGTGATGAAGAAATGTGTTCATTTTGTTGATATTTGTCTTTTAGTAAATCTTTAACTCTAGGAGCTGAATGATTTCATCACAAACCTGTTTAATCATCAAGAATTTCAGCCTGAGCTTCCTAACAACATTCTAAAAAGGATACTCCCTGGCAGTCTGATTCTCAGGTTTAATATATTTGAGTGTATTTTTCATTGAAAAAAAATGTGAATCCATCTTGATTTTATTGCATCCTGTACTAATATTACCTCTACAATTGTCCTATATTCATTGTATATGTTACTGGGTTACATAACCATATCTTTCAACAAGTATATAATGTACTTCGGTCATATGTTCAAAAATTTCATGCATCCACATCTACATCTATAAGCCCCTCACAGTAACAAATAAAATAAATTTAGAACAATAAATGTAAAACAGAAAGTCTACATTTTTCTTCAGAGAAATTCAATTCACCCAAAAGACATTGAATGAAGACGTACTTAGAACAAGCACCTGGAGACACATGGGAGGATTATTCTTCTTGTTATAATGATTGTATTCATAATTAAAGACAGATAATACAGACCTTCAAATGTAATGAATGACTTTGCTAGTACACTAACATATATTTACATATATTTATGAAATAAGAAAGCTTTTTTTTAATTTTTTGGTCTTTTCGAGACAAGGTCTCCCTATAGTCCCAGCTGTCCTGGAACTCACTCTGTAGACCAGGCTGGCCTTGAACTCACAAAGATCTGCCTGCCTCTGTTTCCTGAGTGCTAGGATTAAAGGCATGCGCCACCACTCCCGGCCTAAGAAAGCTTGTTTTATATCAGAAGTCTATCCACACCATATGGAACCCAAGTCATGAAGATGAGGACTATTCTCTTGATGGAATGTGAGTCCACTTATGCTTATTTTTAATCATATGCATGCAATTTATTAGGGAATAGTTGAGAGGTTTCCATTTCATAATGTCCCAGAGTCCACCTTTTCTCTATCTCAGCACCATAACAACTTGAAAAAACAACTGCATTTTCTTTTTTTTCTTTTTTTTCTTTTTTTTTACATAAATTTATTTTTATTTTTTTAATTTTATTTTTTTTATATATTTCTGTATGTGTATGAATGTACTGTCTGCATGCAAGTCTGTGCACCCGTGTCATGCAATGCCGCGGAGGTCAGAAGACAGTGTCAGATTCCCCTGGAACTGGAGTTCTCCTGGAATTGGAGTTTCAGACTGTTCTCAGCCGCCATGTGGGTGCTGGGGATCAAACCCGGGTCCTCTGTAAGAGCGGTTGGTGCTCTTAACCACTAGGCCATCTCTCCCGCCCCTATTTTTATTTTTTTAACAAATGGCAAAGATTGCCATTATCTACAGAGATAAAAGACCACGCTGAAATAACAAAAATAGGTGAAGTATTGATAAAACTTAAAAAAAACCACAGTATATATCAATTACCATATGAAATATAACCATGACTAACGATTTGAAAAAGCAGATTCACTAGGAAGAAATATCAATTCTCTATGAAGAATATTCTCAGAAGGCTTACAGATCATTAGAGAATTTTTTAGGTATACACTACATACCAGACACAGTAATTCCTGTCACATATTTAGATCATGGTAAAAAATATGGCTAAATCATCCAAACTTGACATTTCAAAAGACTATCTTATGGTTCATCTGACTGTCCATGTCAAACTGTCCATGTCAATCTGTCCATGAAGCATTAAAAGTGATGTAGTCTCCACAGTAATGGCTGTAGTGTTAACAAATTATATCTTATCCTAAGGAAAAAAATGTCTTTTTGAGTTCTAGCAATAACCAAAAAATTATAGACACTATTCTATGTGTCAGTGCTAACGCTACGTGAATACATCTGAGCCGGATTTTCAAAAACTTCCCCAAATGATTTTTCAGTTTCCACTTCAGTTTACCGTATTTTTATTTTGCCAAAAGTTATTGTTATTTCTTCCTGTCTTTTGGGCTTAGGGTTCATTTGCTGTTGTCTCTCAAGTGTTCTTAGCTTCATTGTTAGACTGTTTATTTGTTCCCTTTCTGTTTTTTTGATGTGGGAACTTAGGGCTATAAATTTCCCTCTTGAGACTGCTTCTAAAGTATACCACAGGTTTTTGTTGTGTAGCATTGTCTTTTTCATTCAGTTCCAAGAATAGTTTTATTTCACTCTTTTTCTTCCCTGACCCATTCATTATTCAGGATGGTGTTGTTTAGTCTCCATGTGTTTTTATAGCTAGTTGGACTTATTCTGGTGTTCATATTGAGCTTTATTGCACTGTGGTCTGATATAATACATGGAATTATTTCTATCTTTTTGTATTTGTTGAGGTTCCTTTTGTGCCCCAGTATGTGGTCTATTTTGGAGAATGTTCCATTAGGTGCTGAGTCGAAAGTATATTTTCTGATGTTTGGGTGGAATATTCTGTAGATGTCTGTAAGTTCCATTTGGTGTATTGTATTGTTCAGTTCTGATGTCTCTCTGTTTATTTTTTGTCCTGTTGATCTACCCAAGGGGCTCAGTGGGGTGTTGAGGTCCCCCACTATTAGTGTGTTAGTATTAATCTGTGTCTTGAGGTTCTGCAGAGTAGTGTTTATAAACTTAGATACACAAGGATGTAATGGCCCTCTTTGTTTCTTCTGATTAATTTTACTTTGATATCTATTTTGTCTGATACTAGAATAGACACTCCAACTTATTCCTTGGTACCTTTTTCTTGGAATAGTTTTTCCATCCTTTCACTCTAAGGTGGTATCTGTCCTTGAGGGTGAGATGGGTTTCTTGTAGAGAGCATATAGAAGGATTTGGTTTCCTAATCCATTCTCCCAGTCTATGCCTTTAGATTGGGGAGTTTAGACCATTAGTTTTTAAGCTTATTATTGAGAAATATGTGTTTCTTCCTTTTACCTTATTTTTTGCTTACAATCTTGGTCTTAGTTTGCATTTACTCTGTTATGCTTTTGTTGATCTCTCTCTTTAATTGCTTAGGGATAGTTGCTCCTTTCCTCTGTTCTTTGGATTGCTTCAAGGATTTTCTGAAGTATTGGTTTCTTAGACATGTATTCTTTCATCTTGTTCATGTCGTGAAAGATTCCTCTTTCTCCTTCAACTATAATTGACAGTTTTGCTGGGTATAGTAGTCTGAGCTGGCATGTAAAGTCCTTTACTGTTACTGGTAACACTTTGGTCCATATTCTTCTAGCTTTCATAGTTTGCACTGAGAACTCAGCTGTAATTTTGATGGGTTTCCCCTTATCTGTAACTTGCTGTTTTTCTCTTGTGAGTTTCAGTATTTTGTCTTTGCTTTGAGCATCTAGTGTTTTAACAATTATATGGCATGGGGAATTTCTTTTTTGGTCCTGTCTCTTTTGTGTTCTATGTGCTTCTTGTATTTGTATGGATTTGTAATGTTCTAGACACAGGTCTAGAACATAATCTTGTACAAATATATATATATATATATAATAATATATATTATATATATAACAATAAAATAGGATAAAAATGAGAGAAAATTCACAAGGACCAGTAAAATACTGAAGACAGGTAAGAATTTCAACATATGGTTCAACACAGATGAAACCAGAGCAATGGAACAGAACAAATACTGAATCCAATAATCCTATAATGAACAATTTAAAACTGAAAGATCTTGTCATATGTGCACATCACTTCAGTGAGAATACAGGTCCATAGCAATCAAGATTGGAATACACTCCTATAAAATGACATGATTTAGCAAGAGAAAGACAGGGGGAGGGAAACATGGAGGGAGAAAAGGAAGCAAAGAATGGAGGAAGGAAGGAAGGGAGTGAGGGAGAGAGGGAGGAGGCAGGGAGGGAAGGAGGGAGGGTGGGAGGGAAGGAAGGAAATGTAGGAAGGAAATGTAGGAAGGAAGGAAGGAAGGAAGGAAGGAAGGAAGGAAGGAAGGAAGGAAGGAAGGAAGGGAGGGAAGGAGGGAGGGAGGAAGGAAGACATTCTTTGGGCATCTAGAAAGTAAAGAGTGCTTGACTTCTAAAGGAAGCAAAATTAGATTACTGTCAGATTTTTCAACAACTGCTTTAAGCCAGAAGAAAATAAAATAATATGATTAATGTAAAGAAAGGAGAATGTGTGGGAAGGATTTTTTAATCGAACAAAAAATATTCTTTAGTTCAAGGTAAATAAAGTTGTAGTAAGCCATCATTTCCACAGTGGGCCAGGCCATGTAGAAAGCACACATGCAAAAGCACAGCACAAAGACACATAGCAGGGTGCAAATCCAAATACAAAATGGCTGTTTATTCAAAAATAACATGTCATTATATAGGCAATGTGACTGACATCACTTCCCAGTGTCCAATCCCAGGTCTGTTTATCACCATGTCCCAGTTTGTGAGCATAGACATAGAGGTCCTGTGGCCCTCCATCATGTCTCTGTGACAGGCTGGCTGGAAATGCTAGCTCATAAATACATCTAAGCTCAGATCAGACATGTCCATACCCCCCTCCTTGTTGTATTAGGTTTCACAAATTCAGAGAGCATCATAGAGATGGTGGTCTATTACCTTTGTCTGGCCCAAAAGGCCATGACTGCTCTGTAAAAATACTAAGATTAATCAATACCCAAATCAAAACCAACTATGAGGTAAGTGAATTATGAAACATAAGCAATAAATGTAAGAAACATTCATGCAAAATGAATTAGTAAACATCTGTGACCAATTTTACACAGATAAGGAATTTGGCTATACACCAAAATCTCAAGTTCGGCTTGAAAGACCTGATCATAGAATTATGCTGACCAAACAATTGTCCAGTCCACACTTTCTGTGATCTCACTATTATCCCCCACCACCTGCCTGAAGTCCTTAAGCACACACGCTCTTTCGTGAGTGGTCCCTGGGCTTGAAGAAGGGGGCAAGAGATGGTGAAAAGTAAAACAGTCCATTTTTTTCTTTGAAGTGACATATAAGACTCTTGGGTCCTTCCAAGCTTTGCTTCTAATTGGCTGGTGGCGTATCCAGGAGTTCCTTTTTTATTTATACTAAGAAAACACAAATGGCAAGAAACACAGGCACTTAAATAAATAATAATTATCATGACAAGTCACATTGTGGGCACAGACATAAATGTTTAGATAGTATTATGGTCTAGGAACAGTGGCCTTTTGTGCCAAGGGTTGGTAAAGCTTCCTGTTGTGGTCTATAATGCCTTTAGCCACTAGAGGGTGCAAGCTTATGATATTAGCTATATGCTACCTCCCCAAGGAGTGGGATATATAGTCAATTAGACATTTTGTAGGGTGCGCTAATATTAGACTACCACTAACTGCACTATCTCCAGGCAAGGGAGGTATATCTGATGAAGCTTGCTTGACTCAGGAGACAATTATCTTCCAGTGATGTGCATAACACTCTCTGGCAACATGAAGGACAGCTGTTCATTTGTCATGCAAGGTCTCAACCAATTTTTCCTTTTCATGTTAACACCACATGTTCAGTAACACGATGTGTTGCTGCCCTTTTAGTATGTACCCCAATTTTACAGACAAATAGCCTATTTTGGGGGGGCTTTTAGAGCCCCCTAGCCACAGCTCCTTCATAAAAGTAGCCCATAACTGGAACCATAAGCTTTTATTTACCCATATGACTCATATGACCATAAGGCAAAATTTAGAGGTAGGGCATTAATACAGAGGGACAGGCACAAATGTCCATGTCACCATACTTTCTGGAAGTTTAGATAAATCAGCTCTCCAACTGGTACCAAAGTCCTTCTTTACTAATATGTTTTATTTAACCATTAAGCTTTTAAAAGTTCCATAGTTGGGACTGGAGAAACAGCCTAGTGGTTAAAATCACCTACTGCTCTTGCAGAGGACCCGGGTTCGATCCCCAGCACCCACATGGCGGCTAAGAACCGTCTGTAACTCCAATTCCAGGAGAACGCCAGTTCCAGGGGAATCCAAGACCCTCTTCTGACCTCCGCGGCATTGTATGACACGGGTGCACAAACCTACATGCAGACAGTACATTCATACACATACAAAAATAAATAAAAAATTTAAAAAAGAAAAAAAGGCCCATAGTTATACCTGGACCTGGTACCCCTCATTATTGAATTTACTTTTTATCTTTGTTCCTTTAGTTGTAGGGGATATGTCTCCAACAGGTTTCACTTCTGTAAAACACTCAGATATTAGAATTAGGTATTACACTAAATATAAACCAGGTCCACCATAACATGGGAAGATTCTATCTATTTGTGCCAATTGTTGTCTTTAGGCATTAACTTAGTTAACTCTTTAGCATCTGTAGTCATCCTCTTGAACCCATCTAGTCTCCAGGCATTACTACCCTCAGCCTCCCTACATTTCTCTAGCCATGGTAGATTAATTGGTCCTGATTCAAGCTGCCTAGCCCCCGCACAGGCCAAGGAGGGATGTGTCTTCTTTTGCCTCTGTTGTATTTGCTGATTAGCTTAGTCAGGCAGGCACTGGGCCTGACTTCTGCCTGTGATCAAAACACCTGCTTTCTTTTAACTGACACCATCTGGCTTCTGGGGGAGGCCCCAGCCAGGCAAAATGTTCCCACCATCAGCAAGATTTTTCTCAGTAAAGAAAGGAACTCTTTTTAAATTGAGGGGTTCATTACTCACTCCCAAACAATTCCCATTCTTTGTATATCTCTTGTAAACTGCCCCCTCAGGATCCAAAACCTTCCAAAGGCCCCTCAGCACAGAAATTGGCTGCAGTAGGTACCCATTCAATAAATTTTACTTTCTATTTTAGTCCATTGGGAATAAAATATATCACTGGGACAGATCTCATGCCTGTTAGTCAGCCAAAGGAACCAGCCAAGCAAGTTCCACAGGGAGTCACTGCCATAATGATTGACTTTCAGCCCAGAAAGATGCCAGCAGGAATACCTATGTCACTCTGTGTCTTCATTCCCTACAAAGCCATTTCTCAGACTCTCCCATTCTTTCTTGATGTTCAGATGGGCCAATCTCTCTTCTGGTAGCTCCTGGTCCATCTTTTATAGTCCAAGAACAGCCACTTCTTACAGGCCCCCAGATTGGGTATAGCTCTGTTTTGGGGAAATATACACCCAAACTCATTCCCCATGATTAGTAATGGATTCTTTTTCCTTTGTCCCAACATCATACCCTAACATAGGACCAATGCATTAATTATGGCCTGTTGAAGGCTCCAATTTTTATAGATTGGAGCTGTCATTTTTTTTTATTTTAAAATTTAAAAATTGGCAAAAGGTTTAGAGGAGAGAGTGCTCTATAAGCTCATCCTAGACGGAGCCATATTCTCCTCCTCCTTTTTTGTATTTGTGCCATAGAACTGTCTCTCTTGTTTTTTAGACTCTTAAATCTTGATCTAAAGTTTTGGTTTTATTTTTTGGGGGGGTTGGGGGTTGGTTTTTATTTACTTTTTTTTTTTTTTAAGGCAGGAGTTGCATTATATACCCATAGACAGGAACCAAGTTGTAAAGTTCCATAAGTCCATAAGTCCATCCAAACAGTCTCATATTGGACTGGATACTGTTGGTTTAAGGAGGTAAACCCAGTCTTTCTTGAGCCAAATTATTCTTGTAGACAAAAGATTCGCCACAGGTAATATTTGTATACTGCAGAAAAATATGGAGAACACTTACGCACATTTAATCCCAAAGCTGTCACTAATAATCTAGTTCAAGTTAGGAGTAGATCAAATATTAATAATAATTTTGTATCACCAATTAGCTTAAGCATATTACCATTTTATATTGAAAATATTTAATCAATTTTATTTAATACAGGCAGTTTAATTTTTACTAAACCTTTAAATACCATATAATATATAGATAAAGCTTGAGAAAAAAACTGAATATTTTTTAAATAAATCTTGACCAGATATATATTTTGTTTTTTAAGCTATTTGACTGAACTATGACCCTAAAGAAGTTAAGTTTATTGATATAGTCCCAATCTTTATTATAACAAACACTTTTAGACCTTTGTTACTTGTATAGACCATTTTATTATCCCTATATAAATCCTTAGTAATGTATTTCTCTATATGTGAAAGTGGAACAGTTACTTTAAACACATCATGCTAAAGTATAAACTCAAAGATGTCTTAGTAAGCTTTGGATCAGTTTCTAAATGACCAATTTTCTTTTTAAAATGTTTGGAGATGCTTTATTTAGGCTTGGCACAATATTCTGTCCAAAGATAATTTACCTAGTGGTTAAATGTCCTACATATACAACAACTCTGAATATAGACATGGATTACATTAGAAGTAATTATTCCTTAATTAATTTATATCCTTAAAGACTAAAAAAACCTCACTGTAATTTAACAGCTTTAGTTCATACAAGAACCTATTAGAGGTTACCTAAAATTTCAGTCTCAGTTGTTGAAGGAGCACAACCAGTATGTGGCATAACTTAAAATCATCTTGAAACTAAATAACAAATTAACACATAAAGACAACATCACCATGTTTTATTTCTCTCCATGGAAGTATATTAAATTGTAATACCTGGGAACATATAACAACATGATGTGATAAGGAAATTTTTTAAAGACATGAATCAAAATTTAAAGAATGGGTGGGAACTGGGAAACATTATGTAAAATATACTATATAAAAGATGTCAAAATAGGGAATGAAGAGATGGCTCAGGGGTTAAGAGCACCAACTGCTCTTGCCCACATCACAGCTAAGAACAGTCTTTAAATTGGGCCTGGTGGCACAAGCCTTTAATCCTAGCACTTGGGAGGCAGAGGAAGGAAGATCTTTGAGAGTTCAAGACCAGCCTGGTCTACAGAATGAGTTCCAGGCCATCTGGGGCTATAGGGAGACCTTGTCTCAAAATGATTAAAAAAAAGTCAAAATGTAAAATAATCCTTTACAAATAGGCAAATATTATATAAACAGAGTTGAAATTGAAAGATATTTACTTGCCGGGCATGGTGGTGCGCCCCTTTAATCCTAGCACTCAGGAGGCAGAATCAGGGGGATCTTTGTGAGTTCAAGGCCAACCTGGTCTACAGAGTTCCAGGACAGCTGGGGCTATAAGAAGACCCTGTGCGGAAAAGAAAAAAAAAAAAAAAAAGAAAAGAAAAAAAGTTACTCATGAGATCCATAAGAAGCTGCAGTGTAAAATAATTCTATCCAGAAACAGGTTGAAATAATGATAAAAATCTTCTAAAATGGAGACTAAAACAGAATGTAAAAAGTTTAGACAATACTATATTTAACTTTCAGGTTAAGTGGCTGCAGTGAGTCAGCTGTGAAAAGCCCTTGATTTGCATTAAAAAGTCTGGACTTTAGCCCTCCAGAGCTGTCAGGCTCATTAATTTGCATCTGAAAAAATGAGGAAGCCATGGCTCTAGGGCACAACCAAATTCACTGTTTATGTGTAGTACTGCAGAAAGTTTAAGAAAGAAGACTCTTCAACTGGCAGTTTAACCCATTTTGGCGGTGGGGGGGGTCATAGGAGGGAGGGAAGTGTGTCCAGGGACACAGGGCATCCATGTGGGGGCCTGGGGAACACAGGTGAAAAAAAAGAGGCCTAGGTGAAAAAAAGAGGCCTAGGTGAAAATGAAGGGGCCTAGTCTAACAGAGGGGTCCAGGTATGGGAGAAAACGCAGGGGCCTGTAAAAATTATTTAAAATGACTCCAAGGCCAAGCTGTGCCTGAGGCTGATAAGCCTCATCATGACTACAAGATTGAATAGTCTTGCAGCCAGCACACAGCCACAAAGCTGATGGGCTTCATCTTCAAATTTATCTGGGAACCTGGAAACTGCTGGTATTCCATAGACCCCCCAAACAAGCTGATGGCTTTGTGGACAAACCTGTGGGTGTGGAAGTGTTAACTACCAGATTCCACCAGGCCAAAAAATCACTGATTTTTATGGCCTGCACACAAGCTGATGGTTTCATGAGCAAACCTGTGACTAAACTAAACTTCCAGGAAACTGCTAGTTTCTATGGCCCCCATGTAAGCTGATGGCTTCATGAACCAGACCAATAAATTCCAGTTTCCTCCACACATGCAAAACCACATGACCCCAGTTCGCCAGCCCTCCAGTCAGCCAACCAATCATGAGAACTAGTCCCATGTTTGCACAAAGTAGAAATTAAGAAGGAGAGAAGGCTAACAGCAAAGAATCAGCATTGTGGATTTGCACACCTGAATTTCTCCAAGATTTCTTCAAGTCCCACATTTGGGGACACCAGTTGTAGTAAGCCATCATTTCCATGATGGGACAGGACATGAAGAAAGCATGTGAATGAAAGTACAGCACAAGGACACATGGCAGGGTGCAAATCCAAATACAAAATTGCTGTTTGTTCAAATGTAACACATCATTATATAGCCAATGTGACACTGCCTCCCAGGGTCCAATCCCAAATCTTTGTATCACCAAGTCCCAATTTGTGGGCACAGACACAGAGATCCCGTGACCCTCATTTGTGCCTCTGGGACATGATGGCTAGAAATGGTAGCTCATGCACGTACCTATGCTCAGATCAGACACACCCACATAAACTCTTATTTTGTTTTGTATTGTTCTGTTCTATTCTGTTCTTTACTAAGCTTTCCCCTTCTATCCTGTTTTGCACTGTTTTGCTCTGTTTTATACTGTTATTTTCTGTTCTCTCTTCTGTTCAGTTTGGTATGGTTTAGTTTGGCTCAGTTCAGTTCTGTACTGTTTTGCTTAGATGAGGTCTCGCTATATATTAGGTCCTGGATTTGAGCTTATATTTTTGAAAAAATTTGTTATTTTACATTTCATACATATGTAAAAATCATACAATGTATTATGATTTTTCTGAACAGATGCCCCCTCTTATCCTCCTCCCTTCTTGTCAACTTCCCTACTTTATATAAATCTCTTTCCCTCACTCATGTTTTTTTTTTACAGCCAACTGAGTTTAACCAGGTTCCTTGTGACAGTGGGTTTCAAAGTATACATTGGAGTCTGGTGATCTCAGCATTGAGCACATAACTGACAACAACAGCTCTCCCTCTCTCAGAATTTATCAGTAGCCAATAGTTCAACAGGGAAAGGTAAGGTCCCTGGGCCCCTTCTTGAGCCATGCTTGACTGTTGGCACACCATCTTGTCCAGGCCCACTGCAGGTCATTGCCTGTACTATGGGTCATAATAGCAATGGTTGTGCCGTGTCCAGAAGACAGCATTCCCACATCCTTCTGTCCCCTGGCTCTTATTCTTTCCAGGCCCCCTTCTGTAATGTTCCTGAGCTTAAAATGGGAGAGGTATAAGTGTCCTGCTTAGATATCAGTACTCTAATGTCATGTATTCCCAGGACATTGGGCATCCCTGAATCCCTTTATTCACCACTGCTCACTGAAAACAGAAAGTTTCTCTGATTAATGATGAGAGCTACATTTTTCTTGGGTATAACTGTTAATATTTTGCAAACAGTTTGGTGTCATGTCGTTTTAGCTAAACAGCAGTAATAAGTCCCCCACATCCTCCTGGAGTCTGTGATCTCCCCAGTAATGAGATTTTTTAAATTTTTATTTGTTTATTTATGTGTATGATTGTACTCTCTGCATGTAGGTTTGTGCAGCCGTGTCGTGCAGTGCTGTGGAGGTCAGAAGACCGTGTCGGATTCCCCTGGAACTGGAATTCTCCTGGAATTGGAGTTACAGACAGTCCTCAGCTGCCATGTGGGTGCTGGGGATTGAACCTGGGTCCTCTGTGGGAGCAGTTGGTGCTCTTAACTGTTAGGCCATCTCTCCAGCCCCAGTAATGAGCTTTTGACTGGGTTTACAGTACCAGGCAGGAACTCTGTCCTATGGAATGGGACTGAAATCCAAGCAGTTATTGTTTGTCCCCATAAAGACATGGCACCACTACTGCTCCAGTGGGCACATCTTGCGTAGAAGGTTGGTATTATACTTCATATGACATAACTGAGTAAAACAGTTTATGCTTTTTTCTTAACCAGAAGACTGCATAGCACGTTCGAACATTAGTAAAATTAGCCCAAGGAGTTTTCCAGTTTATTTCTAGCTTGATTTATCTCTGTTTTGCAAGCAAAGTGACCTTTCATTTTGTCTTCAGCAATTGTTTCTTATTATCTAGTCCTTGCAAGAACCGGCATTGATTGGGGGACCTCTGGGTTCTCTCTGACTAACTCAAGAGGAAATATCCCATATCTAACACTGGAATTTTTGTTTAGTAATTTATGACTATAAGGAACATTATCCAGCCATTTAGAGAATCTCCCTTTTAACATTTTTAAAGTTATATTTTAAATAATTTATGAAGTAGCAGGTTATCATATGGAATTTATGATCCCTCTGCTCCAACCATGCAAATATTAGAATTACAAGTATTTGTTGCCATGTCCAGCTATAAACAACATGGAAAAATCTAGGAATGCTACTCTCAGAAGCCCTTACAAAGAATTCTGGTATAAAATAAGCTTTCCACAAATAAAATGACTATAAAATTTTGATGCAAGGGATCTTAGGCCTATAAAGACTTGTTTAAATGTAGCTCTAAGATTTATGACTCAAAGGATCATATAAGTTCAGCACTGCAAGAAATAGAATCAATGGTGAACACAAAAACACTACATGCTAACGGATTCCATAATCATGTTGATGGTAGATTATTTCTATCCAGAAGCTGCTTTGAGGAGATTTTCAACTATTCTTCATATCCTTAAGAATCAATATTAACAGTCAGAAATAAAAGAGCTATGCATGCCATGAAAAATAAGGTAGGGAGAAGTCTTTAGTTCTAGTTTGGCAGGATGTATTATATCAAACTGAATGAGGGCACTGAAAATAGAATCATAGCATTATTTTAAGTAGAAGAGCCTATGGAAGAGACCATTCAAAGGAAACTGTTTTATGTGAGCCATATCAACTCTGGAGCAGAATAATCTCAGGCAGAGAGACCCTCAATAATGTCATCCTGACTTTCCATATTTGAATAAAGTCGTTGTTACATTTCAAGTTTCATTTAGCACCCTGTAAATGGTTTCAAGCTTGTTTTCTCTTTTACATTTTTCTATATTTTAATTATTACATTTTATTTTATGTGTATAAGTGTATTGTCTGCATGTGTGTAAATGCACTTGTGTTGTAAAATGCCTGCAGGGATCAGAAGAAGGCATGAGATCCCATTAAACTGGATTTACCGATGGTTGTTAGCCATCATGTAGGGGATGGGAATCAAACCTGCATCCTCTGTACAAGCAGTCATTGCTCTTAATCACTGAGCCATCTCTCCACCTTGTTTTATCTTTTGTATATATTTGTGTACATATGCATATCTATGTATGTGTTCATGTTTGTGTGTGAGAGTATTGGTGCATACATGATAAGCTGGGTCTATGGAGGTCAGAGGACAACCTCAGGCTTCAGTACCTACCTCCCTCCTTTGAGGCAGGTGATATTCAGCATTCCCCATACCATGTTAGCTAACTAGTAACTTCCAGGGAATCTTCTGTTTTTACTCCCATCTCCCCTCAGGAGCAGTGGGATACAGATGTACTCCACAACTCCCAGCTTTTACAAGGGTTCTGGACACTCAAACTCACATCCCCATGCTTGAACAAGAAGTGACATGCCCAGTGTGCCATCAGTCTACCTCTGTTCAATTTTCATTAAACAACAGAACAATTTAGTAAAAGCAAAACCTCAAATCTAACTTACATGAAACATCTTTACATGGAGAAGACAAATCCATATATTGTGATTTACCAGGTGAAGGCAAGTCTATACAGAGAGATGAACATAATTTTTCCTTCCCATTTTTTTCCTGTTGCTCCCTTCTACTCCAGGCACCAAGAGTTTTTCCACTATTTTTCCTATTCTTCTATAACCAATGTACCTTCACCTATGCCCTAATTGAACTTCTAGAGGTAAATATCAGTCTATAAAGTTTCAAAGAGAAAGAAATAGAAAATACTACAACTAAACTGATATAATCCTCAAACTAAAAATATCTACTTATAACTTAGAATACAAATTCTAAATTCTATATGTCTACTGTGTTTTTTATTTTGTTCATTGACAAAACTGTACTATCAAGACTCAAAAATATTGTAAAACTTCTCACTGTTCCTATATTGTAAGTATGCCATTCAATCCCTTTCCAAATACTCCAACCTATACAAAGTTTTTCATATAATCACATTAATTCCTTTTTATTACTTTATAGTAGGAGTATATTTCCTGCATGTGTTAGTGCACCTGTGTCATACAATGCCTGTGGATGTCAGAAGAAGTTTTTGAATCCCCTGAAACTGGAGTTACCGATAGTTGTTAGCCACCATGTGGGAGCTGGGAATCAAACCCAGTTACTCTGCAAGAGCAGTTAGTGCTCTTAACTGCTGAGCCATCTCTCCAGCCCATCACATTACTTCTTTTTTTTTTTTTTTTTTTTTTTTTTTTTTTTTTTGGTGTTTGGAGACAGGGTCTCCCTGTAGCCCCAGCTGTCCTGGAACTCACTCTGTAGACCAGGCTGACCTTGAACTCACAAAGATCCGCCTGCCTCTGCCTCCCAAGTGCTAGGATTAAAGGCGTGTGCCACCACACCCAGCCACATTATTTCTTAAAGAAAGCAATGCTCTTACATTCTACCATGCCCCCTCTTCTGCAGATTGTTCCATAGGCTTAGAAAAGGGACACAGGTGGATGAGAAGCAAAACACTCTACTTTCTCTGGAGCTGATATCTTGGTTTCTAGTCAGTTCTGGCTGTTTTCTTTCATGGGCTGCCAGCTGTCCAGGCATAACTTTCGATCTATACTAATGAAGCACATGCAATTAGATTATTTAGGTATTTAAACAGTATAAATATATAGCCTTTCGATCCTACTAATGAAGCACACCACAATTAGATATATAGGTATTTAAACAGTACTAATTGTTATGGTAGGTTTCTTTGGTATAGACACAAGATGTTTGGATGGTATCGTTAATTCATGATTTCATTTTCTTCTGTTAAGTATGGCAGGGTCTTCATGTCATTTATAACATCTCCTACCCATGTAGAGGATGTAAGCTTGTGTGGCATCAGCCGTGGGCTATTCCTCCAGGGAGAGAGCTAATAGCCAATTAGATTTGGGATATACAGACATATGGCTGCCACTGCTGCACAGTATTTCCAGGCAGATGACGTGTAGCTGGTGCTGACGGAGAAGTCTTGCTTGACTCAAGGAGACCTAATTTGCTTTATTAGTGTTAGTGGTCTTTGGTAACACTCTCTGGCATCCCAGAGACCATCTGTATACTTGCAAGTGCAGTCTCCATACATCTTTCCCATGTTTATATCAGGTCTTCAACAGCAGGGCCTTTCACCTCTCTTCCTGCAGATATCCAGTTTGGAGGCAAGGAGCCTTTATCATTTGGGGGCTTGGATCCCCTGGCCAACATCTCCTTCGTTAGAATAATCCATTGTTGATGTCAGAGCTCCTGTATGTAATATATTTTAAGTGCATAGCTTAAGGAGCTTTAGCATTATATTGGTTCTGAATAGAGAATAATACTTTTCACAGTTTCTATGTCCATTAGTCAATTAAAGAAGGCAGTTTTACTGATTTACAAGAGAATACCTCTATAAGAGCTGGTTCCAATCTACAGCTGGAGAACGACCTTCATCATCATCGTATTTCTCCTTATTCTATGGGGGGGGGGCTTAAGAAAAGTCTCTTGTATTAAAACCCGTGCGCACCTAGAAGGTAAGCTTCATTAGGAATCATTAAAAATATTTGTTACTAGTAGGATCCAGACGGGGCCTGATGTCTGCAGCAATCTGAGGCATTTCTTCCTCCAATGCCCAGAGGAGTCAATCTTCTGCGAATTGGGGTTAATGGTGATACTACAACAATATAGATGGGACACTCATTTGGTCAACTTGATTGAACATACAAGCCCCCCCTGCTGGATGGTGGGACCCATGAGCTGTTTGGTTTGGGCACAACTGCTTGCAAATTTGTTTTACATGAAGGCATGCTTGTACTCACAAATTATCACTTATTGTTAAAAAAAATGAAAACAAAACAAAACAAAAAAGCAGAAAAGATGCAGAAAACTTACGGCAGAATGCATGATCTGGGATGTGGGTAGGGGTGGTGGGGGGAAGGGAAGGGGATATATGCTGAACTGAATTGGAAATGATGTATGAAATACACAAAGCATGCCAATAAAAAAAATAATAAAAAAAAAAAAAAAAAAAAAGAAAGCAATGCTAATAAATATTAAATTTTGATAATATAGCAGGATTTTAAACTGTTCCTTTTTGTTCATTATACATTAACATCTATTGCCTGGCACTCCCCCACCTGCAAGAAAAAATAACTCCACAAGTTTCCTGGAATGCTGTGTATGTAATCACTAGCATACATTCTTCTTTGAGAATCTAGCTCGGGTAGGATAATCAGTGAATATCTGTTTGTGTTAAAAGTACAATCTTCTACCATACATATTCTAAAAATACCAAAGATTGGACTCCCACTAAAGGACATCTGGCAGCACAAACTTCAGACATTAGTCTTTATTATATATGATAGAGTACATGAAATCTTGTAGGGAGTTTTAAGCAGGGTGCAAATAGGGAAGGGAGGTCTAAATACAATCAAAATTTGTTGCATATAATTCCCACAAAATTTTATTTAAATTTTTTAAAAATAGCAAAGGAAAATAATCAGTGTATCTAAGTGATCATATAGATTGGCAAATGGAAATTTCTTTTATTGCTGGTTTTCTGACCCCCATGTAAAAATGCCAACTTCTGGGCCTTCATAACATAGTCATTACAATCATGAACTCAGAAATGGTCCCATGACCAGTCAGGTATAGATGGAAGAGGGAGTTCAAGGGGCCTATGTGTCACCACTGAAGGAATCCAAAGGATAGATTCAGGATAAGGAAAATTAATGCCTTCACTTGTATGCAAATTGTTGACATTATTAGGCTTCGATAGATTCTCCCATCCTGAGGGTCAGATTGACAGCCCTAGTTAAACTAAATTGTTTACAAAACAAAAACAAAAGTCTTGAAGGACAAGTCAAAAGGAGTGGGAATCGATATAAGTAAGAGACAAGAGAGGGTGGGGCAAGAGGTTAAGTAGAATGTGTTGTGTAAATGTATGAAATTGCTGAAGAACTAACTTAATAAAATGCATGCCAGATCCCACCACTAGTATTACTTTTTAGTACAAAGAAGTATAAAATTATTAGAATAAAATTATTTGTACTTTAAGTTTTATCTAAATTAACTCACTTTCTTTTAAAGCTTGATGCTATTATTTAAGCTTTCCCATTTTTATTGAACTTTTGCACATTTCATACAACATTTCATAATAAAATTTACACTCATTCCCCCTTCCATGGCCCCCAGAGGTTGTGCATTCTGTCATACATGTTTCGCATTTTTTTTTCTCAGTCTTCTTAAATTTTTTTGAAGGAGAAATTTACCATTTAGGGCAGGAGTTTGCTTTTTCAGTCAGTTCTTTGAACAAGTCTGTTTGTTGTTGTACCCTTTAATTTTACCAAATTACAACATCTAAAAATAAACTATAGGTTAAATCCAAAACATGTGTAGGGATTCACTTATTAACAGTAGAGTTGCGTGCAAGAAAAAGAAATACTACTTTACATTCCTAAATTACATAGCAAGTTGATGTATGTTTTAATGCACTCTCTTTCTTTTGTAGTGGTATCAAGTAGTATTATTATTTAATAAAAAAGAAAAAAAATATGCAGTTTGCCTTACAAATGGGGATTTGGTGCTAGGATACACAAATGAGTTACACCATGTGTCATTTGTTTTCCTGGGAATGTATTACTTCACTTAGCATAAGGGCTTCTAGTTCTACCCATTTACCTGAAAATTTAATGATGTCATCTTTACTGTTGTATTTTCTTTATCTACTCATCCTTTGAAGGATACGTTGGTTGCTTCTAGCTCTTTGCTATTGTTAAAAGAGCTGCAATAAACATGGTTGTGCATGTATCTCTACGATAGGTTGAGTCTTATGGGTATATACTGAGGAGTGGGTCAGGTGGCAGGTTCATTTTGATTCTTTTAAGAGTTCTCTGCACTGATTTCCATAGGGGTTGCATGAGTTTGCATTCCCACCAGCAGTGGATAAGCATTCCCCTTTCCCCACAACCTCTGCAGCATTTGGGATCATTTGTTTTCTTGATCATAAACAGTCTTACTGAGGTAAGATGAAATTTTAACCTGGTTTAATTTGCATTTCCTTAATTATAAGTGATGTTGAACACTTTTTAAAATGTTTCTCAACCATCTTTACTTCTTCATTTGTGAAGTCTCTGTTCAGTTCTTTACTCCATTTTTTCATTGGGTCATTTAGTTTTTAGCTCCTTTGTTTTTTGAGTAATGTATATATTCTGGATGTTAATCCTCTGTCAGACGTATCACTTGTAAAGGTTTCCTCCTACTCTGTGGGTTTTCTCTTCACTTCTTGATCATTTTTTTCACTGTACAGAAGCTTGTGAGTTTAGTGAGATCCCACTTGTTGATCATTGCCCTTATTTCCTTTGCAGCTGGTGTCTGATTTGGAAAGTCTTTTCCTAGGCCTATATCTTGTAAGTTACTGTCAAAGATTTCTTCTATCATTTTCAGAGTTTCGTGTTTCACATTGAGATCTTTGATCCATTTGGAGTTGATTTTTGTACAGGGTGAAATTTAATTTTTTAAAAGAGCAGATGGACTTGTTTTCTTGAAGAAATATGTTAAGGATAGATGTGAGAGATTAGTTAGTTAAGACTTAGTAAAGCATTTCTTCTTTAATGCTGTGTTCTAATAATCCCCATGTTTTAATTACACAGCACTAGCTCCCCACCACTCAAATGTCAGCCATGGCAGTTGTGATAGTTAATCCTGGGTGTCAACTTGACTGGACTAAGGAACAAATAAGAGAAAAAGGGGCTTCTGATTGGACCGCCTCAACCCGGATGGCCCACCCCAAATGTGGGTGTTACCTTCTGCCGCAGGCAGTATAAAAGGCCACGGCAGAGGGAGCTGGTCCCTTTTCTTCTGTGGCTTGCCACTCTCATCTGGTGTACTGAGACCGGCAGATCTCCTGGAATCCATTCAGGCCTTCAGCACTAGATTGGGACTACTGAGATATCAGCCTTGGGGACTGAGCAGTTCCCTGGATTCTCTCAACCTTTCCAGTGTGGTGCAGCTACTGTTTGGCTCCTTGAACTCTGTCATGTGAGCAAATCAATAAATTGTATATAGCTATATATATTCGTCCTGTTACTTCTGCTTCTTTAGAGAACCCTGACTAATACAGCAGAATATTTATTGACTGTAAGTACCTGTAATGAGCAAAGTTTATAGAAAAGAAAGACACTGCTCCCTCTTTAATCCATAAGGTGTAGCATAAATAACATGTAGACATTAGGAACAGGGACATATCACATTGTTTCTCACAGTTTGCTGGTAGTACACTGTATATGTTACACAGATATAAACATGCAACTATGCTGTCTTCTTACCTACCATTGGTAGAGAAACTCTATGCAAAATAAATAATTATCATACCACTACTAGTAAATAATATGCCAGGTGCTCTTCTTAGGCACTTGAATGAAAATAATATTAATATATGCTTTATAGGGGCTGGAGAGATGGCTTGGCAGTTAAGGGCACTGACTGCTCTTGCAGAGGACCCAGGTTCGATCCCCATCACCCACATGGTGGCTGAGAACCGTCTGTAACTCCAATTCCAGGAGAACTCCATTTCCAGGGGAATCCAACACCATCTTCTGACCTCCGTGGCATTGCCTGACATGGGTGCACAGACCTGCATGCAGACAATACATTCATACACATAAATATAACAAAAAATTTAAAAAATATATATGCTTTATATTACTAAATCACAACTTTATTATCCAGGCACTTGACTGAGATATTATTTCAAGTTTAAGCCCTTATTTTAGGTGGTCTTTCAGATAATCTCTGTGATGCTGTAATCAAAGAATATGACATTTCTTCAGCTGAGTTTGGGAAGAACTATGCCACAAAGCATGCAACCGAGAATATCTGAGCATCATAGCAGGAAATAAAAACATACGAAGTGACAGAACCTTTACCATGCTGTGCAAGCAGTGCAGGATTTGAACTGAAAGTAAATGGAGATATAGACAAAATACCAGGCTATGGCATGACACTATTACTAGAAAAAAAAAAAAAACTCCACATGTGTAGCCAGAGGTATTTTCTAGCATAAGAGGTGACACTGGCAGAATGAAAGAAAGAGAGCAAGCTAGAGAGAGAGAGAGAGAGAGAGAACACTATGTTAGAGAAGCATATTTCATTGAAAGTGCAAATGCTAAAACAACTGAGCCAAGTTTAGAAAAGAGAATTAAAATTTACAAAGCCCAAGAAATGTTCTCAAACTCTTGATATCCAGAAGTGGGTGTTTGTTTTCAGGACTGATATCATTAACATAAATCTAATTTATGTGCCTTAAGATGTGGGAGCATTTTCCTCTGTCTTGTAAATGTGGGAAAATGGTTTAGAGATCAACCATTACCAATACGGACCTGTGTTCTCCTGCTACAGGAATTCTTTGATTCCTCCAATGCACTTACTGCGGATTTTATCAAAGCAGGTTGACTCAGTAAGCTTTCACAGTCAGCACCTTTCTATATGTATTGTGTTTCCTGTGACTGAAAACTTAGGAGAGTCTTGCATTTTTCTTCTTCTTTCCAGAAAGTATCTAATTTAGATATCACAATGTGTTAGCATGAACTGATTGTAAGCCAGGTTTATGGCTTTCTGTTCATGGACAGCAAACTTCAGCATCATTCCATATGTTGTGGATGTTTAAATTCAAATGTTTTCTCATAAAAATAGTGAGGTGTGTTCCCAAGATAAAGGAACAAAAATGCTTGGCATTAACAGAGCTGAAATGAAATTAGAAGGCTTTATATTTGCTAATAGAGTAAAAATTGCACAATTTTAAAATTTGGTGAAAGTTATATAATAAATTTCACAGGAAATGTTTAAAGAATAAGTTCCAAAGAGATGTTTGTTAATTGGTGAGTTTGTAAACATCTGCTCAATATTTCCCCTTGGCATTAAGTGATCATCTCTAAAACTTTATGAACATTGGGGCTGGGGAGCCATATCCATCAATAAAGTGCTTGTGGTAAAACCATGAAGATATGAGTTTGGATCTCAGTATATTAGTTACTTTTCTGTTGCTTTGATAAAATACCATGACCAAGGCAACTTATAGAAGGAAGATTTTATTTGGGATTATTGTTCCAGAGTGAAAAGAGTACATCTTGGTGGGTAAGCATGACAGGAGGCAGCCAGAGCAGAAAGCCCACACAGAAACAGAAAGGTCACAAATGGAACAGGGCTTTGAATTCTAAACTCCCACCTCCAGTGAAATGCTTCCTCCAGCCAGTCCTCACTTCCTAATTCTGTGCAAACAATGCTACAAGCTAGGTCCAATTGTTCAAATATATGGAGACTCTGGGAGACATTTGACATTCAGATCACCACACCCAGCATCCTTATTTTAAAAAGAGGTGTGGCAGGCATCTATAATCCTAGTTCTGAGGAGGCAAAGATGAGATGATAGCTGAGACTCGTTGACCAGCCAGTTCAGTAAAATTAGTGAGCTTGTATCAGATTCAGTGCAATACCCTGCTTCAGTAACAAGGTGAAGAGTGATTGAGGAAAATGAGACATTGTCCTCTGCTCTCCACACACATGTATATACAAGAACATGTACATGCACATAAGTGACATGCAAACAATTGAGTATACTTCAAATGCACTGAACCTAAGTTTGAACTTGCAATGGGATTTTCAAAAACATTTTATTGAATTTTTATGCATTTCTTATAATAGATCTTAATCAAATTTAGACCTCCTCATCCACGACCCCTGTAGTCTACCCACTGGATTCCATGCATTCTGACATATATGTTAAGTCCCATCTGGTCAAGCATTTATACCCAGATGTACTGTGGTGCAAGTTTATCCACTACAGTCTAGTCAGCCTATCTAGAGTCACTCACTTAAAAGAAGATCTACACTCTCTCACCCAACAATAATAAGTTGTCAATAGTTCTTTGGCTAAGGTTGTAGCCTGCTGCCCATTTTCCTAGATCTATGCTGTTTTTTTTTTTTTTTCCTGTTTGAGTCAGCATGCATTTTGTGCATGCTTCAACCATTGTTGTAAGTTCATATGTGTAAGTTCCCAGTTGCCTGAAAGCCTCTATAACCTTATGTTCATGTGCCAACCCTGACCCTTACAATCTGTATGCCCTCTTCTACAAAGGTCCCTGAGCCATGAATGGATGAGATTTAATATAGATGTCCTTTTCAGGGACACAGACTCTGCAATCTCTCATTCTTTAAAACTTAGCCAGTTATGCATCACCCTTTGTTCTATGAAGAAGCGTCGTTGGTGAGAGTCGAAGAATATGTTAATATTATCTTTACCGTGATCCACTATGTTCCATGAACCTTAGGTGTAGAGGTTCCACTGTAGATATGTCACTTAGAGCTGGGCATCTCTCAGACATATATTCTGTGTGTCACCAGTGATGAAACTCTATAATAGCCTGAAGACTGCTGGGACGGGGAAGAGTCAGTTGTCAGGTCAGTTGTCAGTGTTCTTTCCTAGTAGGCTGACCAGAATCCATTCAATTAACCCACAACAAAAGGCAACTAGGGACACAAACCCTGACGCTCATATCTTTATATCTATATATATATATATTAATATATATATATATAGATATATAGAGAGCGCGAGAGAGAGAGAGAGAGAGAGAGTAATAAGACAATGGGAAACAGTAAAGAGGTTTCAGATAGGAGAGGGGGAGCTAAACATGATAAAAATATACTGCATGGAATTTTCAGTTATTCAATTTAACAGGAACTAAAATAAAAACAAATAAAAATAAAATTCAGATTTCAATCACAATTGGAACTAATGTCCAAATGAACCTATTTGATTCTCTTGAACTAGGAATGATGAAAAATATTGATCTTTAAAGAAACAGTAAGGAAGAGTGCAATGTCTTTGACCTGCATTATCAAGTCATAAACCAGTGGACTAGTTTTGAGCTTGGGTGAACTTCTTAATCACAGTGGAACTGGACCCATACCAAATGGTCATGTCCACTAAGGCAAAACTCCGTGAATACCACAGAGTTGATTCAGATGAACAGCAACATTTGCTAGCATGGCTAGCATCTGATAAACACTAGATACAATAAAAATTAAGTGAATAACATAGGTTAAACTTTGTTTATATTTATGTTTTGGTGTTTTATACAGCGAATGAATATTTGTATACATATGAATCACTTTTAATGGAATTGACTGAATAATGCCAAATTGTCTTCTATTTTGCCAACTTACACTCACATTTGTTGTGTCAGAGAATGCCAGCACTAGTTACTATCTTTTTATTTCTTTGACAATTTGAATGAAGGGGATGACATTTTATTAATGACTTAGGTTTTCTTTTCTTCTTGATGAACATTAATCTTTGTTCAAGAAAACTCAAAGTATTTCTAATTTATTAAGGAATATATTTATAGGAAAATATTAAGATAAGTTTAACAAGAATATAAACACAGTTTCAAGTTTGGCAAAGCTTAAAATTTTTTTATAGACATATGTTTGATTCTCTGAATCAAAATTTTAAAAAATTAAATAGAACATAATATTTTAGATCAATGTTTGATATTTGACAAGCTGAAAGAAATTCATATATTAATTCTCACAAAAATATTAAAAGTGTTTTCAATTGGGTAAAAGTATCTTTATTTTAAAGATTTTATGACACCTGATACAGAGCCTTTTGATTAGTCAAGCCAAAGTGACACAGAAACATATGCAATTTGCAGTAATCTGGTTGCAGGTTGATTGAGCAGTTGTGGGTGAAGCAAGTCAAAGACGATAATCAACATTAATGTTAATTATATTTTTTTTTGCATTAACGGCTCCTTAGTTCAAAGCTTTGCAGCTTCCAGGTGTCCACCCAGATGCTATACATTAAAATGGTCCTTAGGTGCACACTGAGTCACTCATACAGGACTTAAATGGCAACCAGCATGGAAAATTACCCTCAAAAGGCAGACACTGATGGGACTTTCTTCAGTTAACACAACTTTCACATTCACAAGAGTTAGCTCTTTTTTTCTGACAGATTTTTGTATTTGAAAACTCATTGATGAAATCATTAAAAATCCCCTTTTGTGTTATTTACTAATCTTCAGACCCACTGATTGATCTTATAAACACAAACAATAATTTGCACAATTTATATCCATATAAACACTCCACAGTACAAATTTGTTTCTCACCCTTGAAAGCTATAGAACACCTGATATTAAGCTGATTGGGTTTGAATTCTGATCTCAGAAGACTGGAATTGTCTACACTCTGGCCTCTGAGAACGTCCTTGTGTGATCTTACAAGCAGTGGTGTCAGCAATACATAAGACCCATGCAAATTCAATCAGACAAAAACTCAGCAGAGAACTATGGAAATGGGCAGCAGGCTCCAATCTTAACTGAAGAACTATTGGCAACTGATTACTTCTGTGTGAGAGAGAATTTCTTTTCTTTAAGGGAGAGACTCTAGATAGGCTGACTAGATTCCAGTGGATGAGCTTGCACTGAGGGACATCTGAGTACACAAACTTGACTGGACAAGCCTTAACATATGTGACAGAATGCATAAATACAATGGGGGGGTGTGGGTAGGGGAGGGGTATAAAGATGATTAAGATGTTTTATATCAAGTGCACAAAAATTCAGTAAAAATATACCAAAAGGATTGGAATTGAAAATAGGGATATGTATTTAGGTAGGAATGGAAGAACTTGAATTGATTGTTCTGAACCATCTCATTGTAAAGATCCTATAATTCTTCTAGTATCCACTAGAGTAGCTATCCCAATATATATTTAACACTAGATGAACTGATTGCAATCACAAAAAGACTTCATTTCATTATTTTATTTTTGTAAATTTCATACATTAGTACTGTATTTGCATTATTTCCATCCTTCCCAGTTATAGCCAGCTCTTCCTAAGACCTCCCATTTCCTTTCAGTTTCTTGTCCTCTTCTTTGGTTATGAGTGTGAATACACATATACACATTTATAAATATATATCTATAAATATATATATATATAATTCATTTAGTGCTTATGTGTACCTCTGTTTAGAGCTGTCCATTGGGATCAGATATCTTCTTAGGGAAACTAGGTATAGAGGAAGGATAAGAATCCCAGGATAACAGTATTGATCAGATCTTCAACAGAATTATAGAAGAAAATTTCCCCAAATTGAAAAAATACATACCCTTACAAATATAAGAAGTTATTTTTTAACCTTCTACATTCAACTGCAGATAAGCAAAACTTGTGTTTTTGTGCCTGTCTTCTTTTACATAAGATAATGTCCCCCAAGTTTTATATATTTTATTATTGTTTCAACTTGCATTTTCTAATGATTCTTGTGAAGTTTAGTTTTAATTGTCAACTTGATGGAATATAGACCCACCTGAAAAAGAGACTCGAGGAGAAATCATCCAGATAAGGTTGGCCTGTGGATATCTGCATGGGGGATTGTTTTGAGTTCATTAATTGATGTAGGAAGACCTGCTCTCTGTAGGAAGCACCATTGCCTAGGAAGGGGATCCTAGACTATGTAAGAGAGGGAATGAGATATAAATAAGCATGCATGTGTTCATTTCTCTCTGCTGTTAACTGTGGATGTGATATCCCTGTTTCAGGATCCTGCTGCCTTGATTTCCAGCAATAATATTTTGTAACCTGGAGTTGTGAGCTAAACCCTTTATCTCCTAAGATCATTTTTGACAGGGTAGTTTATCAAACAATAGAACAGTTCATGGTGTTGGACATTGCACTTCACCATTGGACTTGACCATTTGCACATCATTTGTTGAGAAATAAACTGATAATTCTGCTCATATCAATTAAGATTATTTTACTTTGTTGTTGAGTTTTCAGCTCTTTATTCTGGATCTTCATCTTCTGTTGGACTAAGAATTCATAAATAGTTACAATCCTATCTTGTAGCTTTTCTATTTTTTCTACTAATAAAACCCCATCTGTTTATTTTTCCTTTTGTTACTTATATTTGGATGTTTTATTTTTTAATATCATTGCTTATATTAATGCTTTTGAATGTTTCCACAGTAGTTTCTTCTAATAGTTTCCTGATTTCTGGCTTACAATGAGGTCTTTAATCTGTTTTAAAATAGATTATGATGATTGAAGGGACCTAATTGTACTTTTCTACATATGGATATCCAGTTTCCCACCATCATTTATTAATGGAATTATTCTTATGTATGTTTTTGGCACTTTTGTTGAAATATAAATAAAATTATATCTGTCTTCTCTACTATGTTCATATTTTTTCTAACTTGGTTTTATGTCAATACTGGCATCCTTGGGACACTGTATATTTGAAGTATGTTTTTGTTTGATATGATGTCTCCAATTTTGTTTTCTTATTTATTATTTCTTCATTTTGTATTTTTGAGGGGAGGCTTTGTGATTCCATATGAAATTTTATGATTGATTCTTGTATTTCTGGGGATAATTTAATTTTTAATTTGAGGTTCATTGAATTGATTCTGTGAATCATTTTGAGTAGTACAGACATTTTAAGAATATTAATTTTTCCAATCTATAAACATATCCATTCTTTATTTCTTACATTCAGAATGGCTTATATGCCATTCAGTGATCAAATTGCTCCCTTAACATGAAATCTAAGTATGCATACGGAGCCCCCCACTCTTGTAGCCTAATGACATTCTCAATTCGTTGTGCTGACCTCCTTTCTGCAGGTCACACATGTCCCCACAATGTGGACCAAGCCCTGCCTTTCACTGGTTCTCCTTTCTGAGTCAGAAAGGGGAAGGAGAAAGGAAGAGGAGGGAAACTAGAAACAAAAATACATCACTGAAAGACATGGGACACTGGCACAAGGACCTACTTCTTTCATCTAAGATTAAATCCATTAATTAAGGTAATATCTTTCTGAAACAACCACCTCTCAATAGCTCCACTAGCTAAAAACTAAACCTTCTACATTGTTGGGCCTTTGGAGAAAACATTTCATATTTAACTCATAACAATTACATGATTCTTGCAAATCAATATTATATCCAACTCTTAGTGGAAATTACTGTGAATGCTTTGTGTATGGTGCCCTTGTTACAGGATTATTTTGAAAACAATTGACCATATTTTATCATTATTAATTATAAAATAAGTAGAAACAATTTTGAAGACAATATTTAGTTACATGCATTAAGTGACTTAATTTTTCCAACACTACTGTTAAGTGCCTTTATAATCTTTTTAATAATATAGTATCCCTATTATATCATAAGTGGTTCTTAGGTCAGCAACTTCTGCCATAATTTTTTCATAAAAATGTTACACAGAGCAAGTTAAATATATTCAAATGTGAGTATGTGCATTTTATCTCACAGTCAGTGGCTATTTACTCCTGGATTACTTAAATTAGTCAACCCTGAAACTACTAAGCAGTAACAGTGTGAATTAGCCATCAATCAATAAACCTTGTGTACTTTCACCTTACTTGAAGAGATGGCCAAAGACACATCCATTATCACCTTTGTTGTCCTAGTAATACATAGCACTGCTACCACCATTAAACCTGAAGCAGCACTGTGACACAGAGAGTAAATTGTTTATCCTGAGGCATACAGTTATTAGAGATTCTAACTATGGATTCTAACCTAAAATCTGGCATTTCACCTCTTAAATTAGTACCTTTTGATGTGTCTATACTTTGTAAGTATATTGCCAGCATGCTTCAGTTACTGCAGAATCTCATTTGCTTTGTTAAAATTCAATATCATTGTAAAGGAAAAATACTATTTTCAAGAGGAAATTTTTCAAGACACTTTTGCTTAAATATACTTGTTTTTCTGAAAAAATTTCCTTAAAACCTACATATTAGAAACACTAAAGTTAAGTATGCTGTTGATTACAATATTTATAATCTTAAATAATATTTAATGTTTTGTATTACCTGACAGAAAGAGAAAAAAGTTATTGAGTTCAAACATTGATTTTTTGCTTGTTGGTGTATAGAATACATGATTGTCATATAGAATATATCTATTATATATATATATATATATATAAATATATAATGTCTATAGCTTGACCAGACTTGGCATATATAATATGTAGACATATATGTAATATGACATATAATTTTGACATATAGTGATAGGCCTATGAATCATCATTGTAAAGTAATAAAAATTCCACCACCACCGAAACATGTTCATGTCCCTCTGTACTCCTTCATCATGACATTCCTTAACAAAATTCCATTACTTTATATAATAAAATATTAATTGCAACTTTATAGAATGTTATATAAATGAATAAATATAACATACAATATATTTAGTTTGATTTTTTTTCATTCCACATAGTGAAGGTATTATGTAACTTTTCCTTTTTGTTCTGAATAGCATTCTCTGTTAATTAAATAAGACAGTTGTTTAAGCATTCATAGATTGATAGATATTTGTGTGTTCCCAGGTTTGGGGACATTATAAGTGAAATTTCAACAAGTGTATATATGTCATTGGACAAACACATTCACTAATCTGTAGTATACATTTAAGAATGGATTGACTGGAACACGAGATACATAAATATTTATCTAGAAAGTGCCAAGCTATTTTCCAGGGTTTCTGTACCATTTTATATGCATGCCAGATGTATATAAGAATTACTATTCCTCCACTTTGCCAAAATTTGATGTCTTTTTAATATTATTCAGTCTAGTAAAGCTGTGGTAGTGTCTTGGGATTTGAACTTGCAGTTTTCTCATGACTTATAATGCCAAGCATCTTCTCATACTGCCATCTCAAACATCCATATTTCCTTTTTGGTGAATTATATTTTCCTCATCTGTCAAATTCGATTCATATTTTTATTAGATTGCTTACCAACCTATGATTAAAAGCACTCTCTTAAGTTTCAAATATTTCTTCCAAGTTTAAGGCTTGCGTTTTATTTTTTTATTTATTTCTCAGATATCTTTCAAATATTTCTTCCAAGTTTAAGGCTTGCGTTTTATTTTCTTTGATTATCCTGCCCAAAAAGTTATAATAGGCTTCCCTTCTATCATTTTCTAAACTTCCTTTCCACCTTAAAGTGTAGGATCCAATGTCAGTAACTTTTATGTAGAGCATGAGATAGTGATTAAGAATGATTTTATTATGTATAGATGTCTAAATATTTTGGCACTGTTATTTAAAATATCATCACTTATATACAGAATTCTTTTATTTTTGACCAAAAAGTCATTTTTCCATAGTTTTGGGTCTTTTATTGTTGCTCTTTTGTTGATAGTTACCTATATTAGTATTTCAGTCTCAAACTGTCTTGATGAATGCAGTTTTATAATGAGTCTTGGTATCCTGTCTGTTTTAAGGTTGCTTTAGCATTCTACATTCTATATTTTAAGATCAACTTGTCTGTTTATTTTTTTTTCCTGTGGAGCCATTTCATTTAGAAGGATGACACTAAAACCCTCCTTCTTCAGATCACAGCACCTTTAATCTATCCCATAAGCATAGCCATGTCTGTTTGTATTTCTAAAATTTATATGAGGATTACATTGACTCTAAAGGTTGATTAGGAGACACTTTATATCTTAACTGTACCCAGTTAAGTCCTATGAACAGGAATTTTTTTCCTTAATTAGGGCTTTTCCAATTTCCCTCAGCAATATTTTACAGCACTTACTGTCCATTAATTTTATATCTTATGCTATGGTAAAGTGTATTTTTTATAATTTTAATTGCTAATTGTTCTTTCTGGCATATAGAAACATAATTATGTTTTGTATATTGAGCCCATATGTTGCAACGTTAATAAACTCTTATTAGGTTTGATAACTTCTTTAGGATTTCATTAATATTTATATATACACAATTACATCATCAGTAAACAAGAAGAGTATCCTTTTTTTTTTCTATTTGGATGCCTTTTGTTCTTTTTCTTAGATTACACCAAGAAAGTGCAGTCAATGTTCAATGGAAATGTAAGATCAAGAATGCTGGGGGGTTTTTGCCCCACTAGAAAAGCATTAAGGCTTTAAACTTTTTTTTGGAGAAATTCATTCATGAGTATTGTCTTTGCATTATTTCCATTGATTTGGGTCCCTGACCCATTCTAGCCATGTCCCTTACTCCCTTTCAATTTCTTGTCTTCTTCTTTATCATTATTACACATATACACACATACATTTTAGTGGCACTTTTTAGTGTATATGTGTATATTACACATATACACACATACTTTTGTGTGTATATGTGTATATTACACATATACACATACTATGTGTGTATATGTGTATATGTGTATATGTGTATATTACACATATACACACATACTTTTTAGTGGCACTTGTGTGTACTTGTGTTTAGGGCTACCATTTGGGATTAGATAAATATCTACAAGGCACTCAGCCCTAAGTGATGCATCTATAATACAACCCCTTCATCTTAGCCTAAGCTTCAGTGAACATCACAGAAGATGAGGTGGAAAGAAAGAGCCAGAGGGACAAGACACCTGCACCTAGACATGACAGGAAATCCACAGAAGTGAGATCTCTGTAGTATGGTAATCTAATGAGATTTGCGTAATAACAAAGCCAGTAACCACCAAGGTGGATGGAGAGAAGTCATAGGGTCCCTCATCAAGATGAAGTGCTATAAGCAATCAATAAATGCCGAGGGAGGGAAAACAAGTTTATTCTAGGAACTAGTTCCGTGAGAGGTTGTCTAATAACAAATAGACAACATTCAGACTTTTACCACCAAGACTAACTTATCTGGGGCTTTTTCATTATTGGCCCTAATTAGCTATTTAGAAGTTTCTTCTATTCCTGATTCACTGGTGACCCATGATGTAAATGGTGTTATATTTTTTCAAATTCTGTTTTATTTTTATTGAGTTTCTTATGTAGTATTTAATCTGATTAATTTATTTGATTAACTCTGTTATTGGATGAATTACATTTATATTAAACATACCTTATAGCTCAAGGATAAATTCTTCTTGGTTAGTCACTAGTTATATATTATTAAATTCAAATTCCTAAAATTCTCTCTAGTGTACATACAGCTGTTTTTTGAGAAAGAATGGTTTATAGCTATCGCTACATGTATGTCTTTATTATGTCTGCTTATCAGAAAAAAGCCATGTAAAAACTATAAAGTATACCTCCTCCTTTAATATTTTGAAAGAGGTGGACAATATCAGTATTAGTTCTTACTTAAATATTCAATATAATTCACAAGTAAAGCTTTCATGGGCTCAAGTTTTCTTTGTTGAATGGACTTCAAAGACAGATGCAATTTGCTTATTCGCTATAGGACTGTTTTATTAATTTTCTTGGAAGATCTTTTGGAGTTTGTCCATCGATTAAATGTCTCCCTCTAGTGCCAGCTGGCCTGGAACTCTCTCACTGTAGATCAACTTAGCTTTGATATCACAAAGGTCTACCTTCCTCTGCCTCCAAAATTCTGGGATTAAAGACATGTACCACCACCCCTGCTCACAAGCAATTATTTTTAAAGAGATTAGGGAATGAATACTAATAGTAAAAGCTGTTAGATAAATCACAGGAAAAATACTACTATAGAAATTTCTTAAAGTATATACATGCACATATTAAAGGAAATTGAAAAGAGTTACATGCTAAAGGGAGAAGTTGTTTCTAGTAGATACCATAGGCTAGCAAGGGAAAAACACAATTCCAGGGATGGACTCCCTCCTTTGAATCTCTTGAACAGATCTCACTGACCATCAATCAACACTAGCCATTGTCCTTGTTCTTGGTTACCCACTGGACCTTGACAGGAAGAACCAGTTTCTGAAGACATGAGCTGTAGAAGAGAACAAGGTGAAATCAAGCTAGTAATGACTTCCAAGCTTCATCTCTTGTCTAGAAGAAAATAATTAATCATTAACTGTATCCACATGTGACTCCTGAAAGCTTCAACAACAACTGGCCTGGAAAGATAAACCCTCTTGTGCAATAGTGGCATGAATATTATTGTAGTAACCAATTGCTTTCTAATTGGACTTAAGGTCCTCTTAATAACATGGAACCTATAATTGACATTGATATCAGGCCTAGGATGATGTGGCTAGGTGTGCCTCAGGCCATCGGAGAGAACCTAATACTGTTATTGTGCTAAATAGATATAGTATTAACAAGACTCCCAATGACATATTGTTACACCCAATGATTAATGCTTTACATATTTCAACTCTCACTAGAGAAGCTTCCTTATGCAGCAGATGGAAATTATCACAGAAACCTACCACTGGCCAATGTGTAAATAATAAGACTGTAGAGTGATTACCCCTGAATAGGGTATCTACATCAAACTTCTTCCTCCAAAGGCTCAGAGACCACTGTGGGAGAGAGGGCAGGAAGACTGTAAGACCCAGAGTGGTAGATGACCTCCAGAAAACAGTTTTCCAGACATCTACTCAGGTACTCATATGAACTCACAGAAATTGTGAGAGCAAGCACAGGTACCTCATGAGCTCAATCCAGACAAAAATCTCAGAATAAAAGTAGAAAATTCCAGAAGAAATGGCCAATCCTTGAGCAACTTTGAGAATGGGTGAGTCAGTCTCTTAAAGATGTGACTCTTAGTAAGTTAACCAGGCTCCAGTGGTGTAGGAATGTAACGTTGAATGGCTTGAGGCAAGAACTTGTGAGACCTGTCCCATAAGATCTCCAGGAGGGTTATCTGATATCTCTGTAGGCATTCATTTGCCTCTATGAGTTATCTGTTGCTCCACAGGAAGGTTCAGGATATTACAGTGTTTTCTTGCTTCACCTATCTCTGCAAAGTCCCAGAACTGGATGGCCTCTTCCACTGAGGCATTGAGCAAAATGTCACACCTCTAGTTACCTGTTGCACAAACAGGAGCTCTGCATCCCCCTGATTAGAACCAAGGTGGCTCGTCCCTCCCTTCCACCTGCCCCCCCACTTCCTTGCCCAGAGCACAGTAACTTTTGGTATATAAGCACACTGCTGGCATCATTAAAGAGAGACTCTATTCTCCTGAACCTCACCCTCAGAGTCTGTCTTTTATTTCCTTGTCTTTCTATTCCATTGGGTAATTCTCCCGCGGTTCCCTCCCCCCTCCTTGCCAGAGTTAAGTCGAGAGATTGTCTGCCTGGAGTCAGGAGACAACCTTCAAAAATGCAAGGAGGGAAGAACACCTTGTGAATGTCGGCCACGGGTGACTAAAGGACTATTTGGATGATTATTAAACTTCCACAAAGTGGATCCACACCAAAGGAGATTGAAACACAAACCTGACTCTGTATGCATATATATATATATATATATATACATATATATATATATTAAAGTACAGAATATATTTGGCCATGGGTGGTACATGTGGTACAGATATGGGGAGGTCTAAATATGATCAAAATATATTTGTGAAATTTGTAAAAATTCAACTTAAAAGGGAAAAGAAATAAGGCAAAACCTTTTAAAAATATATTTATTGAATTTTTGTGTATTTCATGTGCAACATCTTATTCCACTTTATGCCCCATCCCCTAACAAAAACAATACAAATAAATAATAATTATATAAAAATTATAAGCATATCTACATAGTTTCCTACCACAGAACTCTTTTATTCTGTAGACATTTGTATTGGTTTGCATATTGTGTTTCCTTTTCCTAAATCTGTTAGCTGACTGCCACTTGATAATGATTTTCTTGTCTGTTGCACTTCTATAAATTTTAACTATGAGTTTATTTTTAAATTATATGTTCTCTGAGTATAGTGTTTAGGCTTGATTTCTTTTTTCTCTTATTTTTTTATTTCTTCTCTCCATCATATTTATTTTCTTACTCTCATTGTTAGATTTTTTTTTTTACTGTTTCCTTTTGCTGACTTATATCTGGGAAAACACAAGCCATTATCCTTACTATTGGTCGTCTTCAGTTACCATGACTTTTCCTGTGAGTGCTTTCACAATTCTCTCTTTCTTCACCAAATTATTTAATAATAGCACAGCTTGGTGTATTTTCCCAACTTTCTTGTGTTTGAGTTTCCACAAGCTTTTAAGAAAGATGCTCTAGAGTTTAGAATAAATTTTAAAAAAAGATTCACTGCAATTTTTCTTGACATTTAAGTTATGAAATACATCAGAAATGTATGTCAATAAATGTAAAGGAATACAAAATATTGATAATATACCATTCGAACAGAACCTTGGATTAAAGGCATAAAGAACAGGATTTGAAGAAATAATTTAATGAAAAGATGCAGAGATTCAGTAAGATATGAACAAGATAATTGTTCATATTCTTAAAAATGTCATTTGCCACAATAGCTGGAGTTGTGTCAGTGGGAGATGAGGTTGAATAATGGTAGTCCAAATTGTATGTATTCTACATATTATAGAAATATGGGGGGCTGGAGAGAGGGCCTAGCAGTTAAGAGCACCAACTGCTCTTATAGAGGACCCAGGTTCGATCCCCAGCACCCACATGACAGCTGAGAACCATCTTTAACTCTGGTTCTAGGGGAATCCGACACCCTCTTCTGACATCTGCAGCATTGCATGACACAGGTGCACAAACCTACGTGCAGACAGTACATTCATACACATAAAAGTAAATAAAATTTAAAAAAAGAAATAAATAAAATATGGAAGAAGGGGGGATTTCTCAAGACCACCTGCAACCCCCCCACCCCCCGCCAACTGGGATTGCCTAAGGAATGTCTAAGTGGATTCTTTGGAGAACCTTCAGAACAGAAAGGGAAGAGTGAGTTAGACTTCCAATAGAAAGCCTAAAGCTTACACAAGTCAACACTCCATAAGCAAGGAGAAAAGGAGAAAAGCAAATAAATCAAACGACGAAGACATCTGAAGGAGGCAGGCAAAGTAAGCCTTCAACACAGTGAAGAGGCATTTGTGTTTCACATTGGAATACAGGCAAAGAGAAACCCACATGCCAGGGACACGAAGAAGAGACAACACAGGAAAGGTGCTGGATAATTCCACACCAAGCTCTACCAACCCTGTGGAAGATTCCTACAGTGGGATCCCCCTGGGGATGGCCCAGGACACAGATATTAGATGTACAGTTGTGAACATACTTAAAGAAGTCCAAGACTATAAAGAGTAAGTCAAAGATTTAAGAAAAGAGAATGAAAAACTCAAGAAGGACCTAGAGAGAGAGAGAATGACAAACTCCGGAAGGAAGTGGAAAAGATCCCATGTTGAAAAAGATAAGGAAACCAACCAGCGAAGCAAAGAGCTATAGGAAGAAATTGAGACTCTTCAAAAGGAAGTGGAAATACTAAAGAAATCAGAAGAGGAAATGAAAAAGGAAATCAACCACTCATCCAATCAAGAGGAAAGGAAAGGAAAAAGCCTCATAAGTAGAATGGAGGAAACAGAACAAAGAATATCAGACCTGGAACATAGCACAGAACAACTAAAAACCTCAAGTAAAGATAATGAAAAATTTAAAAATACACAAAAGTGGAACAACCAGGAACTGTGGGACACTATAAAAAGATCAAACCTCTGCACATAGGAATAGAGGAAGGAGAAGAATCCCAAGAGAATGGTATTGATCAGATCTTCAACAGAATAATAGATGAAAATGTCCCCAAACTAAAAACATGAAAACCAATACAAATACAAGAAGCACATAGAACTCCAAACAGAAAAGATCAGAAAAGAAACTCTCCAGGCCATATCATAGTTAAAAATCTAAAAACCCTAAACAAAGACAAAATTCTGAAAGCCACAAGAGAAAAACAACAAGTGACCTATAAGGGGAAACCTATCAGAATTACAACTGATTTCTCAGTGCAAACTATGAAAGCAAGAAGAATGTGGAGCAAAGCATTCCCAGTGTTAAAGGACAATAGATGCTAACCCAGGTTACTATACCCAGCAAAAATGTCGATTATAGTTGAAGGAGGGAGAAAAACCTTCCATGACATAAACAAGATGAAAGAATACATGTCCAGAAAGTCAAACCTTCAGAGAATACTTGAAGCAATTCAAAGGACGGAAGAAAGGAGCAACCATCTCCAGTCACCTAGAAAGAGAAATCAATAAAAGCATAACTTCAGAAGTAGAAACCTAAACCCAAACTGCACATGGATAATAAGGCGAAAGGAAGCAACCCAAACCTATAAGTCATAACTTTAAATATTAATGGACTAAACTCCCCAATCAAAAGACATAGACTGAGAGATTGGATTAGGAAACAGAACCCATTGATATGCTGTCTACAAGAAACGCATCTTACCTTCAAGGATAGGCACCACCTTAAAGTGAAAGGATGGAAAAAAATATTCCAAGCAAATGGTATAAAAAAGAAAGCAGGTGTTGCTATTTTAATATCAGACAAAATAGACTTCAAAGTAAAAGAAATCAGAAGAGACAAAGAAGGCCATTACATTTTTATCAAAGGAGCAATCCACCAAGAATATTTCACAATTATGAATATATATGCACCAAATTCTGGTGCACCAAACTTTAAAAAGATAATTCTCCAGGACCACAAAGCACAGATTAACCCCAGCACATTCATAGTAGGGGACTTCAATACCCCACTGAGCCCTTTGGACAGGTCAACAAGACGAAGAATAAACAGAGAGACATGTGAATTGAATGATATGATACGCCAAATGGACCTCACAGACATCTACCACATATTCCACCCTAACACCTACTCAGCACCCCACAGAACCACATACAGAGACACAGAAGAAACTTCTACAAATACAAAAAGATTGAAATAATTTCATGCATTCGATCAGACCACAATGCAATAAAGCTCACTAACAACACCAGGATAAGCCCTACTATCTACAAGAACATGTGGAGACTAACAACACACAACTGAATAATGAATGGGTCAAGGAAGAGATAAAGAAAGAAATAGGGGCTGGAGAGATGGCCTAGCAGTTAAGAGCGCCGACCACTCTTACAGAGGACCCGGGTTCGATCCCCAGCACCCACATGGCGGCTGAGAACCGTATGAAACTCCGGTTCTGGAGAACTCCAGTTCCAGGGGAATCTGAAACCCTCTTCTGACCTCCGTGGCATTGCCCGACACGGGTGCACAAACCTGCACGCAGACAGTACACTCATACACATACAAAAATAAATAAAAAAATTAAAGAAAAAAAGAAAGAAAGAAAAGCATTGCTGGAACTGAATGACAATGACAATACAACACAACAAAACCTATGGGATATTTTAAAAGCAGTCCTAAGAGGTAAGTTTATAGCCCTGGGTACCTACATTAGAAAAACAGAAAAAAGCACAAGTGCATGATCTAACCCTGCAGCTAAAAGCACTTGAGAGAGGCAATAACAGATGAACCCTAAATTCAACAGACAGGAAGAAATAACAAAAATCAGAGCAGAAATCAATGAAATAGAAACAAAGAAAACAATACAAAAAATCAATAAATCCAAAAGTTGGTTCTTTGAAAGAATAAACAAGATAGACAGACCTCTAGCCCAGTTAACCAAAAGAAAGAAGAAACAACTCCAAATCAATACAATCTGTGATGAAAGGGGAAATATCACAACAGACAATGAAAAGATCCAGAAAATCATGTGGGAATACTTCAAAAACCTATACTCTACCAAGTTTGAAAACCTAGAAGAAATGGATGAATATCTGAAATCCTGGGAATCACCAAAGCTCGACCACGAAGAGATTGACAGCTTAAACAGACCCATAATATATGAGGAAATTGAAGATGCAATAAGAAACCTCCCAACTAAAAAAAAGCCCAGGGCCCAGACAGTTTCATGGCAGAATTCTATAAAACATTTCAAAATATGGAATAAGACCAAACTGTCGCACGTTATGACAGAGATTTCCTTTTTTTTAATGTAATTAAACAGTTTTATTACAAAAAAAGAGTGGGCAGAAATGTGCACACCTTCCAATGGCTTAGGATCAGAACTTATATATCATCACCTGTGTTTTATACAAAATAAATCAGAAGATCAGTCCAGATTTATGGATGTGTAGACTCTACATCCTGTTGGGGAGGTCCTCAAAATTCATACTATAGAGTGTGGGTTCTGGGAGGTGTGAATAGATGTAACCTTTTGCTTTCAATTATTATATGTTCAAACATGGGGAAAAGGAGATACTGGCTTTGCTTCTTTGAAAATGAGGGATGGAGTAGAAAGCTGTAGGAAAGTGCAATGTATTTGGAAAATCAAATCATGAAGCACAAACTAGAAGTATGATCAGGCAAAATGGGTGGTTGTGTGCGTAAGACAGAAGGTCCAGCTGAGGACAGAAACTCTGCCTGACCGGAAGTCAAACATTGTGAAGTGATCCTCATGTTTAGTCTTTTTGTTTGTTTTGTTTTTCCCCGTGTGGACCAAGTGTTGCAGAAAGGATTTACCTGCCTTACCATGACTAGTGGCTTTCTCATGACTGTGGAATGCTGGTGAAGACTACCTACCGTCTCTTGTAGCATTACTTATTTACTAATGTAAAATGATTTGGTGGGAAATTTTGAATTAAATTTAAGTCACTTTATTTCCAAATATTATGATATTTTTAACTTTCATTCATTTGCTCATTTACTACATGCCTACATTGCCAGGTACTATTTTATGTATAGAAAATTCACTAGCGATTCTCAGGAAAGATGGCTTTTCATTTCAACAACAGGGGACAGAATATGTTTATGAGAACCTTTAAAGAGAAAAATAAAACAAGTGATGAGGATAAGAAAACAGTGGATTTTTTTGGTCTTTCTGAGACAAGGTCTCTCCCTAGTCCCAGCTGGCCCCGAATTCACAGAGATCTGCATGCCTCTGCCTCCTGAGTGCCAGGACCAAAGGCATGAAAACAGTGGATTTTAAGGTTTTAGATGCACTGTCCAGGGGTGATCTCATTGAGAACATGGACTTGAGTGAAGACAGGGAGACTGTGGTATGGTACGGTGGGCACCAATCACAGAGCTGTGCTCCATGGAAGGACTTGGTCTTTCTTTCAAATGAGTTTTGAATCATTAGAGAATTTTTAGCAGGAGAATGAAGTGATATGCAATAGCCATCTTGAAAACGGACATCACTCTTGAGATGTGAGCTAAAGGGTGGACAGGGACAGTTAAGATGTTGGTGCTGTAGGGCAGGAAAGAGGACCTGCTAGTAATGACCTTCCTGATGAGTTTTTCATCCTTTCACCAAAAATATTTTCAGAGCTCATTTCATAAATGGAAGATGAGACCTCACCTTCATTCTTGATCTTTCAATCAGCTGTTTTGCAAACTAAAAAATACTTTGAATTATTTATTTTTATTTTATATGTATGAGTGTCCTACCCACATGTATATAAGTGCATCCATGTCATGCAATGCCCACAAAGGCCAGAAAAGGTTGTCGAATCCCATGGAACTGTATTTATGGATGATTGCCAGTTGCCATCCATGTGTGTACTAGAAACTGCACCTGGATCCTCTGCAAGAGAAGCCAGCACTCCTAACTGCAGAGTCATCGCTCCAGGCTTGTTCTGTGGATTTGAAGGAGAGTATCTCAAACAGTCACTTGTATGTGAATGCTCCCCAAAGGTTACACTTGACAAACAAGGATTTGAGGCAGGAACTGAGGGGAAGATGAAATGAAGGACAGAAAATGGAAAGAAGGACTTGTGCCAGGCCTGACTCTAGACACTTCAACAGTGATATTAGTCAAGGAAAATGGAACTGCTTACGTAATGTATCAGTTTGATTTTCTGCCTACTTGTTTTAAATTACGGAAAGAAACAAATCATTTATCAGCCTCTGATGTTAGATTTTCATTATGAGGCTGGGAAAAAGAGCCATATCTCCATTGGCTAATATTTACTGAGTATTTTGGGCCTGGTACCCCATATTTGCTATGGATATAAAGATGATAAGGTGCAGTAAGAACATTCAACATGCTTTGGTCACAGGTGAACATGCAGTTTGAACTACAAGGTTATTGGTATGCGTGGGATGAACATGAATTCAGCTTTGGAAAGCTAGAGGGAGCTTCCTGGAGAAAGAAGGCCAGGAAGATGAGCAGGAGTTGCTTAGGAAAAACCAAATAAACTGGATGATAGTACTTTAGTCTGAGGGAACAGAGCATGCATAGGCTAGGAGGTGAGAAAGAGGGATATTCAGAGTGCCTCAAGTAAAGGATGCTGGGAAGCTGTTGAGGATGAGGCTAGAGTAGCCACAAGACTCCAGGGTGCAATGGCCAATGCATTCCCATCCATTGGCATTTTTAAAATGTGTTTGTTTTATTTGAACTTCTTGGGTTTTCCTATTTTTTTACCAATCAGTATGTTAGAAATGAATAAAGAATGAATTGGCAGCTGGCATGGTGGCATATCCCTTCAATCCCAGTACTCAGTAGGCAGACGCAGGTGGATCTTCATGAGTTCAAGGCCAGCCTACCCCACAGAGCACATTCTAGTCCAGCTGGGGCCACAGGAAGACCCTGTCCAAAAAGACAAAAAGAGAGAGAGAGAGAATGAATTGAGGTTCACCGTTTGCCACTTGCAGACACTTCTGATCTTAACAACTTCCACTCTTAACTTGCTTACTCCAGGATTTGTATCTATTGTTTATCTCTCTTAGCATGTAGGAATATCTGAGAAACAAAGTCTGGCTTGGAGTAGGTAACAGGAAAACAAGACACTGTTACATTTATTATTAGTGAGTCTGTCTTCTTTCTCTTTTATCTGCATGGTTTTACTCTATCTTTATTGGAATCCTCTTCTTCATTTTCTGACCAGAAGAATCATGTTCATGTGGGGCCTAGAAACACATACAGTCTGCTTATAAAGACTTCAGAAAGATGGGCCTGAAGAGATGGCTCACTGGTCAAGAGCACTGGCTGCTTTTGCAGAGGGCCCAGATTTGGCTATCAGTACCACATGGCCACAAATAATCATCCCCAATCCCAGCTCCAGGGCATCTGATGCCCTCTTCTGACTTCCGTGGGCATGATACAACCCAGGTGAACCTACATGCAGACAATACACTCAGACACACAAAATAAAAATGAAATATTGTTTAAAAGACTTGATAAAGGAACAGGACTCCAGGTGAAGAAAAACTGGAAATTTCAGTCCAGTAAAGTCTACTTGAAAAGAGATGCTTGATGACATATTTTCTACCCCCTTTCCCAGAAATCCTCCTATCCTCCCAATGTACCCTTCACGCTCCCCTCCAATGATTGAGATTTCTATTCAATATCAATTCAAAACTGTTAGCTTCATTTTGGGGGAAGACTCGGTACAGAGAGGACACAATGTCAGGACTGATGAAAAGGAAGTCAGGTTTATTTCAGGCATGGTGGCTGGCCTACCTATGTTGAGATTAGAATGACCACCATTGAAATGCCCCAGAATGGCAGTTTTATACCCAGACACACAAGAAAATGAGTTTACCAGGAGGTTGTGGGAAGAAGATGAGGGATTAGGGGGTAGGCAGATCTGTGGCTGGTATCAGTAGAAACATCTCAAGATAAACTGAAGCTTGTGACTAGTATCAGTAGGAGCCGGATTGCAGCAACTTTCTAGGGACTTCTACATCAGTTGGCTTCCTGGAAAATCCCTGATTTAGGTAGGCTTACGAATTTACAAAAACCCCAAGTATACAATTAGTTGCAAGACTCTGGAGTTCAGGGGTTCAATATAATTGAAGCTAACTATATGAACTTTTCCTGGAGATGGTCTTTATAACAGTGAATTGATAAAATCTCATTTGAATGAGTTAATAAGGAATGAATATAGACAGAAAAATGGTGTGCAGCTGTATCCTTGAAGTTTACGATTCTGAATATGTAGGAGTACTTTAAGCATAATTTGTGGCCATTAATACTATTTTAATATATAGCTTAAAATGTCATTAACAACACATCAAAGTTGTTCAAAAGACACCGAAGATATCAATCAAAACCTACCATTTTTGAAATATGTGCTTTCCATGGGAACGATGCATCTTCACAGCTGCATTTCCTATGTGCCATGCAGTGAATTTAGATTCAGGACACCTGGCAGCATTGCTGGTTGAGAAATGACACTGAGAGTTTTTGTTAATTTGTGACTCATTGAGATATTTCTGAATAAACACGGTCTTTTAAGAGTTTTTGTTTTCCCTTCTGTTTGTCATGACTCAAATTATATAATCTGGGTGCTCATTATCAGTATCATGATAGGTCACTAAACAGTATAAGTAAATATGGCTGACAAGATAAATTTGTAATTATCATTTAACTTAAAAAGTTATCTGAATTACAGCCAAGTTCAGTTACAATCCCTACTGTGGTGCAAAGCTTCTTGACAGAATGAAAGCCATTAGAAAAGACCAAATGAAAAAACAAAACAATACATTTTTAAAATATTTTTTTAATTTTTTTTTATTTCGTATGTGTGTGAATATACTGTCTGCATACAAGTTTGTGCACCCATGTCGTGCAATGCTGCGGAGGTTAGAAGAGGGTGTGGGATTCCCCTGGAACTGGAGTTCTCCTGGAATTGGAGTTTCAGATGGTTCTTGGCCACCATGTGGGTGCTGGGGATCGAACCCCGGTCTTCTGCAAGAGCAGTCAGTGCTCTTAACCACTAGGCCATCTCTCCAGCCCCAAGAATACATTTTTTTAAATGAAGATTTCACCTTTATTCCTAGCACTTGGGAGGCAGAGGCAGGTGGATCTTTGTGAGTTCAAGACCAGCCTGGTTTTCATAGTGAGTTCCATGACAGTCAGAGCTACAGGGAGACCATGTCTCAAAAAAAAAAAAAAATGAAGATTTCTAAGCTTAAAATTCTGAAAATATTTCCATTAATTTCACAGAAATAAAGACCACTGGATTACAGGTTTGAAATGCATAACTTTTATATTATATGAATTTTGTATCAATAATGATTTAAAATATTTCAAAAGAGAGAAAGCAATTAAACAAATGTTATCATTTTCTTATTTTTTTTCAAATATATCACAAAGTTTCAGAACATCAACCTTCATACTGGTTTTGAAGGAAATGGAAAAACTGCAAGATTTGGAATTTGTAACATAATCATATATATATATATATATACATATATATATATATATAAATTTTTTTTTTTTAAGTGTCAAGCTAATTGGACTATAGGGTACCCATATGATACATTATTTCTGGGCTATTCTACATGTGAATCAGTACACTATGCTATTTTATCTTGCCTTCATTAACAGAGTAGACATCATTTAGTACACTGAGTGCCTGAACAGAACAAAAAGCTGAAAGAATTCTACCATTTTGGGGGCTCCCTCCCGATCCCTCCCCTCATCCGCCTCACTGGTGGCCTCAGAATCTGACATTGACTTCCACAGACATTGGGCCTTTGGACTTGGATGAAATTACAGCAGTGGGTCCCTTGAGTCCACACTTTGCAAGTGACAGACCATAAATTTCTCAGCCTCCGTAACTATATAAACCAATTTCTCAATGTAAAAATCCATCAAACCCCAGCTAATACATGAACTCTCTGAATAAGTCTCAGATAACAGATATATGGAGTATGTTTTGAGAACTGCTGCCCTAGATGATCCTACTGGAAATTTACAAATTTCCTAAAGCCTGTATTTCAGCACCATTTGCTTTATTAAATGGTGCTCTTCCTTTCTGTTTCTTTTGTTAATTTTCTAAGTGAGTTAAATGAGAAGTTATTTGAAGACAATTATATAAAAAATGGAATTCTTATTTTGAGATTCACATTATTGAATCTTCTGATTTTTACTAATTTCCAAAATGTTTACTAACACAAAATTTTTTACATTTTAATATGCTATAGATTTCAAATATAAACTATATAATCAATAATCAGCAGCAGCCTTAACATTTACAGGTAAGAAACAAAGTTTCGATTGAATGACTAAATAGCTTATAGAAAGGCAATGATCATTTAGTTATCAAATTATAAAGTTACAGAAAAATGATACAAACAAAAACTATGATCCTTTATAGTTATATAATGTTCTTGACATTTAAAACTAATTACCCATTATGCAAAATTTAAACTCAATTATCATTTCAGTTGGAGTATAAATGTTTGGGGGTAAAAAAAACTGGAAAATAAAAGAATATAAATTATAAGAGAAAGAAATCTTTCTACTTTCTCAGAGACCGTGTATTTATTTTTTTTAATTTTTTTTTATTAATTTTATTTATTTCTGTATGTGTATGAATGTACTGTCTGCATGCAAGTCGGTGCACCCGTGTCGTGCAATGCCGCGGAGGTCAGAAGAGGGTCTCAGATTCCCCTGGAACTGGAGTTCTCCTGGAATTGGAGCTTCAGACGGTTCTCGGCCGCCATGTGGGTGCTGGGGATCGAACCCTGGTCCTCTGCAAGAGCGGTCGGCGCTCCCAACCGCCAGGCCATCTCTCCAGCCCCTGCACTGGGTATTTAAAATACATTTTAATTAATAATGATTTGCAAACCTATTTGAATTTCAATTTGTCTATGAGGAAATTAAGATTCCCAGAAATTAAAATTTAAAAATTTAGGTTACAGAAAAAAAATTAAATTAAAAATGTAAGTCATTTTTAAAGAACATTTTAAGAATGATTTCATGTGATATGTGTGTGTGTGTGCACGTGTGCGTGTGTGCGTGCATGCGTTCGTGCATTGCGTATGTACCACATGCATGCAGTGCCTGTTGAGGGCAGAAAAGGGTGTTGGACCCTGTGCAAATGAAGTTACAGACATTTGGGAGCTGCTATATGTGTGCTAGAAAACAAACTCTAAATATCAGATATGTTCCTTTTTCTTAAGTTCTTTAACTTCTGTGGGGGGAAAATTTGTTTCAAATATCTCAAGGTCAGAAACGCATATTTGCTGATGCAAATAAGTTCTCAGAAGAATTTTTCTTGGATGTTAACTTTTTATAATCAGGTGTCCACATCAACTTCACTCAGTGAGATCTAGTTCCCTAGATTGCTAATAAAATACACAAAATTTATTTATCATTCACTTTATGTGCATGAGTGCTTTGCCTGCATGGATCTAAGTGCCCTACGTACTTGCAAAGCCCAGAGTTCAGAAGGCCTAGAAATGGAGTTTTGGACAGTTGTTAACTTCCATGTGGGTGCTGGGAACAGAACCTAGGTCCTTTACAAGAGCAAGTGCTATTAACTGCTGAGCAATTTTTTCCAGTCCCAGGAGCCATTCTTTTTAACAGGGTTCTCTCCTCATACTTTCTGTTAAATTTCACTGACCTAAAGAATTCCATTTAAACTGTCTCTGGATGATCTCACTTCACCCTCTTACATCTAGTGATCATGTAAAAGTTGGTAGCTCTCTGAATCATATTTCCAGGTAAGAGCTACGACCTATTAGAGTAATGGTGCTCCCCAACATGTGTGCAGTGTTGCCCTATGTTCTTACAGCTAGTGTCTGAGATTTTGTCTTTGGCTGTCCTTGATAACAAAAACATGAGTTACTTTATGGTAAACAGCTTCAATTTATGGCAGAGCACAGTTCATAGATACTAGTTCAAACCCTTCAATTTTCAGGTAAAAAAAAAAACCACTTTGAAGTTAATTAGTCAATTAGACAGACTGTCAGAACCCAAGTCAACCACACAGGTAACCTGAATAGCATAACTTTGGTTGTCTTACCTCTCTATTATTATACCACTTCTCCCTAAAATTAACTCCCAAATTATTTATGCCCAAATTCAAATTGTAAAGCATATATATATATATATATATATATATATGGATTTTATGGTAATATTTCATAGACAAATCATGTTAAAACTCTATTAAACCAAATTTATCTTACCATATGTATGACTTGGATATCTTCAGCATTGAATTGCAACCCAAATTCACATGAGAAAATAATTATGAAGGAATCATTTTAAGTATTATTACTTCCTTTATGATTGATAATGCCACTCTTTAACTTTGAGTTGTTGGTCAGGGCTTCCAAGAGACTTCCAAACAGTAGAGGTTATTCTTATTGCCCTTGATTGCCTCCCAGAACTTGAGGGACCCTTCCTTTCTGAGAGCTAGCTGTCATAGGATCAGAAGCTACCAAGGGATAAAAGTAACCATTATTCCTATACAATAGCTGTCTAATTGAACTAAAGGCCTGCTTAGTATGAAGGAATTCATGTCTGGTAGTATAAACCTAGTGAATTATCCATGATTAGAGAAGTCATAGATCCTAGAAGAGAAACTAGTATCACCATTTTCCTAAATATATGTTGCTTCTAACTTGATTCTAACTCTATTCTAAACATTTATCCTTATGCACACAGATAAGTATAGTTCTCAATGAAGCTTCTTTCTACAGCAGACAGAGGCTACTTAGACACACACAACAGGTCAAAATGCAGAGAAAAAATTACCATGGGGTTTTCATCCCCAATTAGGCCATCTATAATACAGTCCTCACAGCTAAGTGTGGTGGTTTGAATGATAGTGTCCCCCATAGGCTTTAAGTATTCAGACATTTTGTCTCCAGTTGGTGGCACTGTTCTTGGAGGTCTTAGAAGATGTGGCTGTGCCAAAGGAAGTATGTCATTGGGGGCAGGCTTAATGAGTTTAACAAGTCTCGTGGTCTCCAGTCTCTCTCTCTCTCCCTGCATCAGTCGTCTTTGGGTTCGCTCTCGGTCTTTCTCTCTGCTGCGTTGGTCTCGGCTCTCTGTCGTTCCGTCCTTCCTGTGCTCTCATTTATGAGATTGTGACCTACCAGGCCTTGCTGTTCCAGCCTCAGGCACCATGGGCTTCTGCACTTAGGTACTCTGATATTCCCTGGAACTTTGTCAGTCGTAAACTCAGAATAAACTGGCCTATTTTATAGTTCCTTGGTCATTGGCTGTTTTTATTCAACCAGCACAGAAAAAGTAGACTAATACATTATTTGGTAACAGAAGTGGGCGAGTGGGTGTTGCTGTGAAGAAACCTGACAACCGTGGATGTTTGGAGAAATGTGGCAGACTTTGAAACTTTGGGCTAGAAAAGCTGTTGAATACTGTCAAGCAGGACTTAAATGGGCCATTTTTTAGGTAGAAATTTGGAGAAAAGAATGCGTGAAATTAAAATGTAGAGTTCCTAGAGGAAAATAAGACTTGGCAGCAACTGGGATATTTTGATTAGAGAGGGTCTGGTGCATTTTGCCTCACAACAGAGGCCCCAAATGCTTGCCTGATGTCCTAGTAGTTGAAAAAGCAATTGGAAACTATGTCTTCCGGAGGATTCATTCTGAGGACAGCCCTGAAATGTAGAATATGGTTACATGAGCGCTATCAATGGTAGATATTCAGACATATTAGAGTGAGTAAGAGCAGATGGGGCAAACAGAAATGCCAAATGTACAGTTTGGATCTGGAAAACTGCAAAGGAAGATTAAAGGTGGGCCAAGGCCTGTGTAGAAGGAGAGGTTCTTTTGATAAGAGATTAAAAGTGATTAAAGAGGCACTAACCTATTCTAAAGTTAACAATGGAAAAAGTGAGAATAAATTGCATTAAGGCAGGGGTGCTCGGAGTTTACTATACAGTTCCAACAGAAATCAGTACTTTCAGGATGCAAGACCAACACCCAGCTAATTTCCACCCAATTTTGAAAGAAATACTGAACAGGTCTATTGTCCAACTAGTTCGGGCAGAGAAAAGTTGCAAATAGTGGTTTAAACGGCCAGGGGGTCATCCTCAAATCGTTGCATATGCACCAACTCAGCAGTTTCACTCACATGGGGCGGGCTTTAGAGGGCATAAAATTTGCAAGAGAGATAGGCGTCAGTCAGCAGTTTCTTCCCTTACAGTTTTTTAGTAGAGCCACCAAAGTCAGGCAAAGGATGCGACAGGGGCATCCCTGAATAAAGAAAGGCCCTTGATAGTCCATTGGTGTGATAGCTGTGAATGTGAAGCTGGTTGGCAAGCGAGACCCAAGAAAACATTCTATGATGCCAGGAGCTGTGAGACATTTACCAAGCGCGATCTCATCAGGGGTGGTCACCCAAGCCTAAGAAGATATTCGATGCTGCATCAATCCTGGAAGAGCTTGACCATCCTCCAGTCCCTTTGGCACAGTCACCAGTTCCCAGAAGTCACACATGGAAGCTACCGGACATTGTGTTAGTTGCCCTGCTCGTTTTCGGTCTTGTTTTTGTCCATTATTTCCTCACTATACCTCTACTCCTCCCTTTCGGAATGGGAACGTGTATTCGGTTCCACTGTAAGTTGGGAGTAATATTTCCCTTGATTTATACAGTAAGAGATTTGGGCCTGGTCCTCAGAAGAGATTTGGGACTATAGAAACTTTTTGAAATAGAATTGAGACTGGTAGACTATGGGGACCTTTAAAGGTGAACTAAATCATTTTGCATTTTATATTATCAGGAGCCTATGGAGCCAGGCGCAGTGGAAATGTGATGTTTGAAATGATAGTGTCTCCCATAGGCACTGTAAGTATTCAACTATTTTGTCTCAGATTAGTGGCATGTTTCCTAGGGAGTGTTTTAGAAAGGTGTTGGCTGAGTGCTGGGAAGTATGTTTATGGCGTAGCAGTGCTTAGTGAGTTAACTAAGCCTGCAGTCTCGGATACTTCCAAGTCTCTCTCTTCGTCTTATCAATGCCATCGCTCCTTCTCCCTCATCCTCCTCTCTCTCCTCCAGTCTTCCTCAGTCTCCTCCTGTGCTCATTGTGAGAGATGTGACCCTCAGCTTGCTGCTCTAGCCCCACCCACCATGCCTCCCATCAGAGTGGACTCTGATTTCCTGGAACTGTCAATCCTGAGCTCAAATAAACTCTTCCTTTTATAAGTTCCCTTGGTCATGGTGGTTTTATCACAACAACAGAAAAGTGACTAATACACTAAGTCTCAGAGAACATTGCAGAAGTGGGAACAGTAAGAGTATAAGAACAAGAGAACCAAGACACCTCCTGAGAGAAAGTGTCTTCTAGATATGCAGAGATGCTATATCCCTGAAATCTCAACAGTACCAACTATCTAAACAAGAGCTGCATAATGAGCATGCATGTCAACATGCTAGTAGAAGGTGGTGAGTTTCAAAGGGTCTTACCCATAGGTGAAGAGCTATAGGCATTCAATGACTTCTGAATAAGGGAATCAATTTTCTCCAGGGACAAGCCCCTTGGTGTGTGTGTGTATGTGTGTGTGTGTGTGTTGTGTGTGTGTGTGTGTGTGTGTGTGTGTAGCCAACGTGAATACTTATAAAAGAAGAGGTAATGCAGTTGAGAAGGAGTGTTAGGAAGATGGGGAAAGCAAGATGAAAGAAAGAAAGAAAGAAAGAAAGAAAGAAAGAAAGAAAGAAAGAAAGAAAGAGAAAGAAAGGAAGGAAGGAAGGAAGGAAGGAAGGAAGGAAGGAAGGAAGGAAGGAAGGAAGGAAGGAAGGAAGGAAAAAATTTGAAGGTGGAAGAAAGGATAAAAATTATGTGTATGCATGTATGAAATTCTAAAAAAAAATAACAACACTCCCACATCTGTCCATTTTATTCATTACCATGTCTGCAGGATTGATCATACTCTTGCTCTTGCCGTCCATTTCAGTAACTGGTCTTTAATAAAAAAACTTTCTAAGTTTTATACAACTGGAAAAGACTACCTTTATGAATCAATTGGACCATGAGGTATTCAAACACTGAGTCAAACATTATTTCACATGTGTCTTTGTAGGTGTTTTGGGATGAAATCAATAATGAATTTGTAAACTGAAGATTCTCCTGCCTAACTATAGTAGCCCACAAGTAATCATTTGTAGGATATGACTAAAATAAGAGCCCCAGCCTTATGCAAACAAACGCAAAGTCTTGCTCATCTTTTATTGGGTCTTCTGCCTTCAGACTTGAACTTAAACATCTGTCTTTTCACTTCCCAAACCTACAAATTTTTGGTCTTTGCACCACACCATTGATCTTTTAAGTCTCTGTCTTGCTCACTTCCATTATGGAAGTTCCTTAGCCTCCATAATTTAAGACACATTTTTCTTATAATGTTTAACCTGTGTGTCTGAACCCTATTGGTTCTGTTCCTCTGGTGAATTCTGACTACATAGACCTGTATCTGTATCTAGCTATATCAATTTAGATAGATAAATGATAGATAGATAGTGTATTAGTCAGGGTTCTCTAAAGAAACAGAAGCAACGAATATATAGCTATATACAATTTATTGATTTGCTCACATGACAGAGTTCAAGGAGTTCAACAGTAGCTGCACCACACTGGAAAGGCCGAGAATCCAGGGAACTGCTCATTCTGCAAGGCTGGATGTCTCAGTAGTCCCAATCTAGTGATGAAGGCCCTAATGGATTCCAGGAGATCTGCCAGTCTCAGTACACGCTGGGATCCGAAGTGTTGATCACAGCAACAAGACAAACTCACCAGATGAGAGAGGCAAGCCGCAGGAGAAAAAAGGGACCAGCTCCCTCTGCTGTGGCCTTAAATACTGCCTGCCAGCAGAAGGTAATGCCCATATTTGGGGTTGGCCATCCGGGTAGAGGTGGTCCAATCAGAAGACCCTTTTTCTCTTATTTGTTCCTTAGTCCAGTCAAGTTGACACCCAGGATTAACCATCATAGATAGATAGATAGATAGATAGATAGATAGATAGATAGATAGACAGATGATAGAGAAATAAAACATGCTGAACACCAAGAAGGGTAGATGAGATTAAGGGCTATGAGGTCTAGACGAAGAAAATGGAAAGGGAGAGACTCTATATTACTAGTACAGTTAAAACTAAAATGACTATATATTGCTTTCAGAATAAAATTAAAACACTAGCCACACCTGGTACTGCAAAGCTTTAATCCCAGCAACTGGGAGGTAGTCTCAGGAAGAACTCTGTGAGATTGAGGCCTGGTCTACATAATGAGCTCCAGGCCATCTTGAGTTACAAGGAGCCTCTTTCTTTAGAACACACACACACACACACACACACACACACACACACAAACTTAAAATTCTAAGGGTAGAATACAAAATGCAGTATTCTCTCCATGAATACTTGAGGCTTCTTCCATCCAATCATATTGAAAAGCAATCAAATTCATAGAATATTCTATGGTGTCCTTTATCTTAACGGTCTCCAATAGTTTGTCAAGCTATTTTCTTCATCGTAATTCACTGATTAATATTCAATATTATATCACCTGCTGTAAGATATCTTCTCTAATTCATGTTAAAACTCAGGTCTGGATTCTGTGGACTTATGTATTCTGATGTGGCACCTTGTTCTACATGGAACAGAATATTGGGGAAGGCACGAAGAACAAAAATAGCTCCCACTTCCAAGACACTCACAGACTAGTGTAGTCTGATATATAGGTTAAAGAAATTTATTTGAACTGAATGGAGAAATAAAATGACAGAAAAGTATAAAATACCTCAATTTGTCCCTATTGATATCTAGAAATTTCAAACACACATTTAGAAAAATTAAATTGGAATTACAATTTGACATTTAAGTTTTATCAGCATTAATTCATATAAAAGATGATGTTTATTATTCTTTATTAAATCAAAATATTACATTTCATTCTGCCATTTTCAAATAAAAATTGTTTTGTTGCTTTTCCTCCTCTCTTCCCCATCTATCTGCCCCACTGCATACCCTCTTTCTCCTATCATAAATACATATTACTTACCAGTGTTTTCAATTTCATCTTCCCTTTTAAGAAGAGAGAGAGAGAGAGAGAGAGAGAGAGAGAGAATCATTTTTTCCCTAAAATACTAATTTCCCATTTTATGGAACATTAATACATGTTAGGATTATAGTTAATAACTGCAAGTACACCTTTGAATTTAAGAAAGGTTACATCTTGATTTATATGTATTTAATAATTTAAAAGGCAGTAACTAACAGTCCATCTTAAAATGACATTTTAAGTAACTATGAGGGACATACACTGTAAATTGTAAGAATTTTCCCCAACTATAGTACAAGGAATGATTAGAAAGCAAACTCTGACTCTTCTATATCTCCCCACAACTATACTACACACCACACCACATACACATAGATACATGTGTGGATGTGTGCACACACCACACATACCCAAACATACTACACACACACACATACACTACACACACACACACACACACACACACATACATTACTATATAAGGAAGCATCCTTGTTTGGAAGTGAAATTACTCTTTCTCATGTTTTTGAATTTTAAGACGTTGACCTTGTGGCCTTGATAATCGCTATCTCTGTCTTTCCATGTCAGCTAAAGAAGAGCTGTATAAATTTGCCAATATAAGCAGGAGCCCAAAGCCCAGGTGTAATTAGTTGATGTATTAATTCTCTACCTATATGTGAATTGAACATTACTGTCATGGATTATCATGCCAAGCCCTAGCAGTAAAAACCCTAAGGGAAATAAAGAATGTAGGTCATTTCAATCTCAAACTAAACTACTGAGTGGAATTTAACATAGTCAACATAATTTTCTATGGGAGTCAAGCTTCTCAGGAGAAGAGCAGGAATCTAACAGCATAAACAAATATGCTTAAAGAATTAGAACCAAGCTTCACCATTACTGTCACAGAAACCGAAGAAAATGCTAATAATAGAACTATCCCATAACAATTTAACTCAAACATTTGATGTGTTACTAATGTATTATTTAAATTCCATTTAGCTAAATGTTAAATCTACAAAAGAAGAATTTGTGAAATGTTGCCTTTGATTTATGTTTTATCTTAATGTTTGTACCTTCCTTTAATGAAAGTATTATTTTATGTAGATCAGAAAAAATATGGCCATTAATATTAAAAACATAATTTAGTTAGATAAATTCAAGTCATCAATAACCTCACTGTAAATAAAAAATTGAATTAGCAATCACAAACACAGCTGGGAAATGCTATTGGGCATCAACTTCACAGGAAAATGAATGAGAAAGTCTTTAATATATGCATCTTTTCTCTCCATTTTACTACTCTATCTAGTACTAACTTTAATTTTCTAAAACAATATAGGGCTAAATATAATATTGCTTCAGACAATAGTTATCATTATCAATGAAGAATAATAGTCACTATATCTATATACAAAGAATATGTAAATGAACGAACATAGAGCTTTGTAATTATCCTAAATACAATGCAATAATACAATTATATACAAGATGTATAAATATATAGGATAAAACAAACCTGTACATGGTTTGTTTAAATACTTTCACATGAAACAAATATTTCATTTCATATAATATATCAAATATTAATATGTTTGGAATGCATGAAGTAAAACTTACCAATAGATTGCCAAAATTCACCAGAAAAACTTCCTTTCCTCCAATGATGCAGCAAACACAAGGAATCCAAGTGATTAGAGCAAAACCAGTCTTTTTCTAGTATAAACAATAGTATTAGAATTTATCCTTGGAAGCACAAAATATTCATAATAATCAGCTTCAATGAGCCTGTTGATTTTTTCAATTTATATTAAATTATTTCCCATTGAGAATATGGCCTAGAGACCCTATTTGATATTATAGCTTCCAGAGGAGTCTTATTCCTTATTTAAAAATAAACAAATGTGTTTTGTAAATATTGATTCAACTTGCAGAGGAGTGTGATTACAGAGAATAACTGCCACACACTTTTCTGTGATGCTGTAAGGTAAATTCAACTCAGACCTGAGATTTGCCAAGCTATAGGACTCCACAACCCGAACACAGCTCTGGTTCAAAAGTAAGTTTCTAATAGTTCTATTTCTCTCAGCTTCTGCATCTACTATTTATGTCTAGAAGGCTCAAGAGTATCACATATTAATTCCCTAATGTAGTGAATCTGAGGAATTTTATTTTGCTAATCATTTGTGGTTGTATATCAGAAGATATGACATTCCATGGTCTGTCACAGGTGAAGTGATTCCATTCACTTTTCTCTTCAATATCCTTAAATACAGTAATAAGTTTTCAAAGTTATATGAACATGCAGGCATTTTTCTCCTACAAACAGGCAAGAATAAAATAATTAGGCATTCCATTTATTGTCAATCTGCCATCTCCTGACCCCAAATACTTTTTCAAGTATTTCCTCTGTTCCCTTCTCCCTTCTGATAACCCATCATTGGTATGATCCGCCTTTGTAACTGTTCCATAGTCATAGATACAGTATACATCTTTATCAATCTGTTTTTCTCTTTGCTTTTCAGTTTAGGAAGTTTATATTGACATCCTCATGTTCAAAAAAATCTTTCCTTAGTTATATCCGGTCTGCTAATAGTCTTCTAGTGTTAAAGCCATTAATCTCTGTCACAGTGTTTTGTATCTGTAGCATCTCTTTGTGACTCATTCATAGAACTTCTTTTTTAATTTTTTATTTTTTTCTATTACTCCTTTATTTTTTTCATTTTTTAACAATAAGTAATAATTTATGAGTACAAGTATCCTTCATGTAAAACCAATTTGCAAGCAGTTGTGCCCAAACCCACACAGACCAAGGGTCCCACCATCCAGCTGAGGGGGCTTGTATGTTCAATCAAATTGATCAAATAAGTGTCCAGGCTACATTGCTGTAGTTTCACCATTCACCCCAATCGCAGCCCTTACATTCTAGCACACCCCTTCTTCCACAGATTTTCCCCTAGGCTTAGAAAAGGGGCAAAGGTGGACGAGAAGCAAAACAGTCTACTTTCTCTGGAGCTGTCCTTATGGACTCTGGTCAATTCTAGCTGTTTCTTTTCATGGGCTGACAGTTTGTCCAGGAATAACCTTTCAATCTTACAATGAAGCACAAGCAATTAGATATATAGGTATTTAAACAGTATTGTTATGGTAGGTTACTTTGGTATAGACACAGATGTTTGGATGGTATGTTAATGCATGAATTACGTTTTTTCTGTAAAATATGACAGGGTCTTACTGTGGCTTATAAAATCTCCTAACCACTAGAGGATGTAAGCTTGTGGCATCAGCCATGGGTTATTCCTCCAAGGAGAGAACTAATAGCCAATTAGATTTGGGATATACAGGTATATGGCTGCCACTGGTGCACAGTATTTCCAGGCAGGTGAAGTGCAGCTGGTGCTGATGGAGGAGTCTTGCTTGACTCAAGGAGACCTATATTTGCTTTATTGGTTTAGTGGCCTTTGGTAACACTCTCTGGTATTCCAGAGACCAACTCTATACTTGCAAGAGCAGTCTCAATACATCTTTCCCATGATCACTTCAGGTCTTCGACAGCAGGGCCTTATTGCCTCTCTTCTTGCAGGTATCCCAGTTTACAGGCAAGAAGCCTTTACCTTTGGGGGGGGCTTGGATCCCCTGGCCAACATCTCCTGGGTAGAATAATCCATTGCTGATATCAGAGCTCTCCTGTATTAATATATTGTGCTTGGGTGCAATACTTAAGGAGATTTTAGTATTATATTTGGTTCTGAATACAGAATAATCCTTTTCATAGTGCCTATGTCTATTAGTCAATTAAAGAAGGCAGTTTTAGAAGAGATTACCTCTATAACAGTTGGCTCCAATTTACAGTTAGAGAACGACCTCATCATCATAATATTCCTCCTTGTTCTATGGAGGGGAGGTAAGAAAGTCTCTCGTATTAAAACTTTGCAGCACCTAGAAGGCAAGTTTTGTTAGGACTCATTATAAATAGTTGCTACAAGTAGGATCCACAGAGGGATTTGATGTCTGTAGCAGTCTGAGGCTTTTCTTCCTTTCAATGTTCAGATGGGCCAACCTTTCTGCTGGCACTTCCTGGTACATCCTGCAAAATGCAAAGCTGTATCTTTTCTTTTTCAGCTGTTAAGTTGGTGACATTTTGACCTGTTGGAACATACAAATCTTTTCCCATAGTTAGTTTTAAGATTTGAATTGAAAAGGTTTTGACAAAATGGTTTCATATATATCTGTATCCTCCCTTTTTATTTTAAGTTTCTGTTTTTTGACCCATGAGTCTCAAAAAGGCAGTTGTAGTACACATACCTATAGGCAGGAATCAAGGCGAAGATTTCATGAAATTCACCCAAGCTGTTTTGGGTGACTGTATGTCATTAACTTGGGAAACAAACTTAATTTTTCAAGTTAAATCATCCTACAGGTAAAAGAAAATGCTACAGGATGATGCTGAACAACAGAAAAATTATAGAGAACATTTGTACGTGCCAATCCCAAAGTTATTGTTATACAGATTTTAAGTAAAACAAATGTGGACAACAATTTATATTTCCAATTAACACAGGTGTATCACCATTTTTATCAGAACCTTTAAACCAATGTTGTTTAATATACACATATTTACTTTTTCTAAGTCCTAAAACACCATGTAACCTGTAGGCAGAGTCTGGGCAAAATTGGATACTTGTTGAACTCACGTCAATTAAATATACATTAATCAAATATAGACCCATGTCCCTCTCCCGCCCCTCCCACCCCTCCTGATTCACCATTTCAGTCAATTTTCTGATGCAGTCTTTCTGTTGTTCTTTTAATATGCATCCCTCTCCACAAGAAATATTTACAACTGGATTATTGATGCTAGCATCCACATATGAGGGATACCATTTGTCGTTTGTTTTTCTGGGACTGTGTTACTTCACTTAATATAATATCTTCTACTTCCATCCTTTCTGCAAATTCATGAAGTTTTTTACTTTCTTTACTGGTGCATGATACTCCATTGTGTATCATTTAACCTCATATATTTCGTTCTAGTTCCACTCATAGAAGGGAATGTTGGGGGCTTGTTCCGCTTTTTGCTAGTGATGAAAACAGAAGCTGGTAAAATAAATAATAGATTTGCTGTAGTGCTGACAGTAAAGATGGAGTACCTTGGTGGGGTATATACGCTGGATTTGTATGACTGGGTCAAATGGCGGCTCATTTTGAGTCTTCGAAGGGTTCTCCCCTCTGGGCTTATCCCATAGGTGCTGTAACAGAGTACATTTCCCACCGTGCGAAAGTGAGGGTGGGTAATCCCCCCGTTGTCACGCCAAAACCTCTGCCAGCATATAAAAGAATATTGTTTTTTTTTTTCTTGTCCTGGCCAGTCTTATCAGAGTTACATGATATCTTAGAGTGCTCTTAATTTGCGTTTCCCTAATTATTAGTGATGACATTGAACAGTTTTTAAGATGTTTCCCTCACCATCTCTAATTGCCTCCTGAGTGAAGTGTCCTCTATTCGGAGTAGGAATTCTTTGCTCCATCTTTTGAGTGATGCATTTTTTTTCTTTCATCTAACGTTTTATTTGATTAGATAGCTTTGTATAATCTGGGGATAATGCTTTGGCAGATTATCTGAAAGTGAAGGGTTTCCTCCCAGGTCGGTGGGGGTTGTCCTCTCGTCTTCGAATTCTTTGTTGGTGTCTTTGAATGCTACAGAAGCTTTTTGAGTTTAAATGAGGCCCATGTGTCAATTGTCCATCTAGGTGTTTCTTGTGCGAAGGGGGAGCGGCTGTCTGATTTAGGAATTCTTGGGTGTTCCCGCGCCTATTTCTTGTAGTTCCGCTGCCAAGTTTTTTTTTCTATCTCCTCCAGAGTTTTTGGGTTTCACTTTGAGGTCGTTGATCCATCTGGAATTGACTTTGTACAGGGTGAGATGTAGGGGTTAAATTTCATTCTTCCTACATGGATCCAGTTTTGCCAACAAGACTTACTGAAGATGCTGTCTTTCCCTCCTTGGTGTCTTCTTGGTCCCCTTGTCGAATATGAAGTGCGGAATTTATGTGCTCAGGTTGGATCTATAGAGAAATCAGTCTTTTATTCCTGAAGTCGACAGGTTGGTTTTGTGCCGTACCAAGCGGTTTTTATACTATAGCCCCCTGGTATCTAGTTTTGTTGATTGGTCTGGTACCGAAAGATTGAGTCCCTGTATTGCTCTTTTTCACTCAGTTTTTCCGTTGGCTATTCAGTCTTTTGTTTTTCTCAAATGAAATTGATGATTTTTTTCCAACCTGTGAATAAGCGCGTTGGGATTTTGATTTTGGGATTGCATTAAATCTTACAATAGACCCACCGAGTTTGGGGTAGAATGACCGTACTTTTGCGTGATATTTATTTTCCCAATCCGTGAGCATTGGGAGGTTTGTCTATATCTTCATCTTCTGAGATCTTCCTCAATTTCCTTCTTCAGGGGGTTTAAAAATTTTTTTGGTTTGGTCTTTGAATGTCTTTTGGTAAAGTGGTTGGGTTTCCTAGGTGTTTCATAATAATTGTTTTTGAGGCTGTGTGTGAGTGGAGAAGTGCCTTGTTAGTGGTCCCGGCTTGCATTGCAGTTTTTTTGGTGGTAAAGAGATTTTTCTGGATTATTTTGCTACTCCTGCCACTCTACTGAGTGCTATTCAAACCGTTATCTAGGAGTTTTCTGGTTGTGTTTTTAGCATCCCTTAAATGAGCAATCATATCATCAGCAAATATTGATAGTTTGACTTCCTCTTTGCCAATTAGAACGCCTTTAATTTCACTTTCTCGTTCTATGTAAGTATGGCCCTAGCAATGTGTGGCAAGCACTATATTGAGAGAGTGGTGGGCCCGGCAAGCAGCCTATGGCGCGATTTGGTGCCTAACCGTTAAGGTGAGATCTCCTGTAGTTTTTCCCCATATTAGGATTGAAATAATTGCTGTGGTTTTCCCTGTATAATGCTTTGTTGCATGGGGAATGCGCCCTCAAATAAGCCAATCCCCTTAGACGTTTCAACGTGACAAGGGGTTCAGTAGGATTCAGATAGTGCACGAAAGGCTTATCTCCACATCCAAGCTGAGATGAATGGCGTGGTTTTTTCTTTCAGTCGCATTTCTGTGTGTGATGATTGTAGTATGTGTATGGTGAACCATCCTGCCTCCGCCATGTTACTATTCATTGGTCAATGATGGAGATTTCTGATGTGGATTCTAATATGCGATTTAGCCCAATATACCTTTTAAGAATGTTTGGCATCTGTGGTTTTCATTTAAAGGGGGATGGGGTTCTAAGGTACATTTCTCTCCTTTTTGGTTGTATCCTTTACCTTGTTTAAGGGTTAGTAGCTGATTCTGGCTTTCATAGAAGGAATCTTGGGAGAACTCCCTCCATTGTATCCTTCTAAACAACTTGGAGTAGTAAATGGTTTGAGTAAAATCCTTTTGAAATATTTTATAGAATTCTGCCGTGAAACCATCTGGGCCTGGGCATTTTTTGGTTTGGAGGCTACTTTTTAAATCTTCAATTTCTACATGTATTATCGGTCTACTTAGGCTGTTGATCTCTTCTTGGTTGAGCTTTGGTGATTCCCAGGATTTCAGATATTCATCCATTTCTTCTAGGTTTTCAAACTCATTTTTGTTATTTCTTCTTATCTGCTGCATTTAGGGTTCATTTGTTGTTGTCTCTCAAGTATTTTTAGCTGCAGTGTTAGATCATTCACTTGTGCTCTTTCCATTTTTTTAATGTAGGTACTTAGAGCTATAAACTTCCCTCTTAGGACTGTTTTTAAAGTCTCCCATAGATTTTGCTGTGTTGTTTTATCATTGTCATTCAGTTCCAGAATGCTTTTATTTCTTTCTTTATTTCTTCCTTGACCCATTCATTATTCATGAGAGTGTTGTTTAGTCTCCATTTGTTCTTGTAGCTTGTAGGATTTATCCCAGTGTTGATACTGAGTTTTTTGCACTGTGGTCTGGTAGAATGCATGTGATTATTTCAATCGTTGTGTATTTGTTGAGTTTTTTTCCTGTGTCCCAGTATATGGTCTATTTTGGAGAATGTTCCATGAGGTGCTGAGTAGAAATTGTATTCTCTGGTGTTTAGGTGAAATATTCAATAGATGTCTCTGAGGTCCATTTGGTGTATTGTATCATTTAGTTCAGATGTCTCTCTGTTTATCCTTTGTCCTATTGATCTGTCTAAAGGACTTAATGGGGTATTGAAGTCCCCTACTGTTAGTGTGCTGGAGTTAATCACTGGCACGTGTTGTGTATATATTCATGATTGTGAGATCTTCATTGTCAATTGTTCCTTTAATAAAGATGTAATGGCCCTCTTTGCCTCTTTTGATTTCTTTTTCTTTGAAGTCTATTTTGTCTGATATTAGAACTGCTTTCTTTTTGTTACCATTTACTTGGAATACTTTCTTCCATCCTTTCACCTTGCGTTGGTGCCTGTCCTTGAAATCGAGATGGGTTTCTTGTAGACAGCATGTAGATGGGTTTTGTTTCCTAACCCATTCTCTCAGTCTATGCCTTTTTTGTTTGTTTGTTTGTTTTTTTCATGGGGCTATGTAGAAAAGCAATTTATTCCATTGTAAGCAGTTACACAAGTTAGTCATGGAGAGTAACAGGTCTGATGGTGAGACAGGTCAACCAAAATGGAGATGGTGTCAAACTATAGTGGTCAAAGACTAACCCCTAAAAGCAAAAGCAACTCTTATCAAGGATTAATTTAATTTTAAAAACAAATACACACCATCAAATCACTCTTCTCAACTTGACAGCTCACTTGTGTTAGAGCCGCCAGGCAAAAACATACATCTTTACAACTTGGTGGTCCCAAGTTTTAAAAAAACACAACAAAACCATTTCACAGAAAGGAAAAGAATAATATGAAAACAGCTCAAAAAATACACTAACAAGCAAAATATATGGGGGAGGAAGAACATGTAGTCTTAAACTGAAGAAACCAATAGAAGACTGGTCTACATAGGAAAATGAATCCTGTAAAGTCAGGCATGAGTACTGTAGAATAAGAATCTATATGACTTGAACCTCCCCTAATTTCTGAATAAAAATGACATCTTGCAATATTCATACTTCATGGCTCAGACACTGACTTCACTTGGCTCTATTCCTTATTCACTCTAGCCATTACTTAAGAGTCTGAAAAAATGGGGGATATAGCTTAAGAAAAAAATAATCACACATAATATGCCCCATTTCTGAAGCTACTTTAGACCTGGGTTTTTTACTAGAAAATTCCTGAAGAAAATTTAAATAACGTCTGTGGCTTTTAAGAATTAAGACCCCCTAGTTAAGGTTTAGAAAACACCCACTACTTGGGCTTATAGCGTTACTGGTGGCACCTATTATAGAGGGATAGAGGAGCAAAGTCCATGTCTCAAAACCAGTGTTAAATCAATCTCAAGGTTCAGAGGAAAAACAAGGGGAGTCTAAAATCACAAGTGTAGACAGGTCTAGGATCCCTGTCCTTCTGGATCCACGCTTCCTTCAGGGTCTTCATCGTTATAAATGTTCTCCGCCATCTGCCACACTTGCATGATATTGTCTTCTAATACAGAACAAATCACCAACGGTTCATTGGGATTCCAGGAGAAATCAGAGATCTTGGCAGTGTGACCACCATGAATAAACAACAACTCTGGTGGGCAATCTTCTGCATCTTCTGGAGACTGTTCCTCCCCGATTTTACTTAAATCCCAGACATTCAGCCTACGATCAGTACCACTGGAAGCCAAGATTGTCTCATTGTGAGGTGACCACTGAACTTGGAATATTTCATCCTTATGTGATTCAAAGGAATGCAACTTGAGTTTCAGATTTCTCAGATCCCACAAGGCGACAGTCTTGTCCGCTGATCCTATGGCAAGAATGAACTCACTATAAGGATTGAAAGACATGCAGTTCACTTCAACTGTGTGAGCATCAACCAAATGGCTTGGTTTGGAAGTATTGTTTGAACGAGTATCCCAGATCATAAGTTTCTGATCATCAGCAACTGACCCAAATAGAGACTCATGAAGCAGATGCCAGGAAACATCTTCTACTACTGCCGTATGTCCGGTAAAGATGGTCTTTGCATCCACCACTTTTCCTTCTTTTGGAAATGCACTGATGTCCCATAGGCAGATGGTATGGTCATCTGAAGCACTAAGCAAGTGCCCACTGAGATTTGGGTTCCAAGAAAGCCCATAGCCCTCCTTCTGATGTCCACAGAGACACAAATCTGGGTTGCACTCTCCAGAAGTGTCTGGTTTAGAAGGATGCTTTGTGTAGTCAAAAACAAGAACATCACTGGATGGTGTCTTTGTTGCAATGATGCAAGGGTTCTGGGGCATGTATTGGGCCCTGTTTACTTCTCCTTCATGGTTGATCTTAATCTCTATTTCAATTTTTCCACTGACGGAGCCAAAACCTCCAAATTCTCCTTTTTTGCTGTCGTAGTGTGATGCATCAAACTGAGCATCATCATTAGGGAGGTGGACACTGGCTATCACAAGGTGGTTTTGTTCATCCGATGTATGTGCCCCCAGCACAAGTCGATGAATGCTGAAATCTTTCCCTTCAGGTCTGGTTACATCTGGAAGCCACTGGGCAGTTAAGCTGGGCCACTCCAGGGCATGGGTCATCACCAAATCATAAAGAAATGGGGTGTTCTTTTTCCATATTTTGTACTCCTCGTTGATCACACGTTCTTCCACTGCGTGGAAACCGGGGTCGTGCGTTGCGGGAGGGGCGGGGAGGCGACGAGCCTGCAGTTAATGTTTTATTAATTTTTTTCCTTGCAGGTGCTGTGGAAGTTTTCTCTCTTCTGTCATTGAATTGTTTCGAAAGTATTTTCTGAAGGGTTGGTTTTCCAACATGTTTCTATCATCCTAGTGTGTCAGGAAATTTTCTTCTCCTCAACTAGTAACAACATATTTTCTGGGTTAAGAAAAATGGGTTGGCATCTAATTGTCCTTTAACACTGGAAACGCTTTGCTCCACCTTCTTCTTCCTTGCTTTCATGAGTTGTTGCCTGAAAAGAAGTCAGTTGCAATCTTGATGGTTTCCCCTGTAATGTTAATGTTTGTTGTTTTTTCTCTGTGGCTTTCAAATTTGTCTTGTTTTGGGCATCTAGCATTTTAAAATTTTATTTATTATTTATTTATTTTTAATTTATTTTTTATTTATTTTATGTGTTGAATGTACGTCTCATGTAGGTTTGTGCACATTGACCCCATGTCATGCAACACTTGGAGGTCAGAAAGGGCGTCGGATTCCCCTGGAACTGGAGTTCTCCTGGATATTGGAGTTATGGAAACAGCTTTTCAGCTCCGTGGGGTGCTGGGGATTACCGGTCTTTCAAGAGCAGTTGGCCGCTCCTTAACTGCTTAAGGCCATCTCTCCAACTGCTGGGCATCTAGTGTTTTAACTATGAAAAAGGTGTGGGAGTTGTTCTTTTCTCATCTTGTCTTGTTTGGAGTTTTGTGTTGTCTTGTATTTGTATAGGTTTGGCTTTTTTTAGTTTGTGAGAAATTTTCATCTATTATTCTGGGCTTGAAGGTCTGATCAACACCATTCTCTTGGTATTCTTCTCCTTCTCCTATTCCTATGATGCAGAGGTTTGATCTTTCCATTGTGTCCCATATTTCTTGGTTATTCCACTTTTGTGTATTTTAATTTACATAAATATTTACTGAGGTTTTTAGTTGTTCAGTGTTATCTTTCGCAGGTCTGATATTCTTGTTCTACTTCCCTCACATTCTATTTTTTGGAGGGCTTTTCCAATTCCTCCTCTTTGAAATTGGTGAGTGTTTTGATTCCTTTTCATTTCATCCGTGAATTTTTTTAGTTTTTCTACTTCCTTTTTGAGTTTCTCAATCTCTTCTGTAGCTCCTTCGCGTTCACTGGTTAGTTTATTTTTTCAGTGTTTCCACTTCCTTCCAGTGTTTATCAGATTTCTCCCTCCTAGTTCTTTCTGGAGTTTTTTTTTTTTTTTTTTTTTTTTTTTTTTCTGAAGTTTGTCATTCTCACCCTCCAGGCCTCTGAGTTTTTTTATTTCCTCCTTAGTTCTCTGCTTAGTTCTTTATATCTTTGGTTTTTAAAAAATATGGCTGCAGTTGTTCCTCTAAGATCTATGAGTCCTGGTCATCCCCCAAGGGATCCCACTGTATGAATTTCCCACAGGGTTGGTGGAGCTTGGTGTGGAATTATCCTGCACCTTTCCATGTCTCTTCATCAATGTCCTTTGCATGTGTGTTTCCCTTTCTGCCTGTATTCTGATGGGAATCTCAAATGTTTCTTCTCTGTGTCGAAGGCTTGCTTTTTTGAAGGCTTGCTTTGTTTGCATCCTTCAGATGCCTTTTGTTTGTCCTTGTTTATGGATTGTTGACTTGTCTAAGGTTTCAGGCTTTCAATCTTGTTTATATATTGGAAGTCTACTCAGACCTTCTCTTTTTTTCTGAAGTTTCTCCAAAAGATCCACTTGGACACTCTCTCAAAAATTCCAGTTGTTGGGAAGGGAGGTTGGGAGTGGGATATATGCGCTGGCTTAAGCCTGCCCCGTACTCTGTGTTTTAGGTGGTCCTGGCAAGTCCCAACCTAATCATTGTGCACTCAAGTCTCACAGTGCAACAGGCCAAAGTTAATTACCAAGATAGCAGGCAAAACTCCGCCCCACAGCAATACAGACAAGATTTAAATATCCAACAAACCGCTGAAAGCCAAATTACCAACAAACCAAGATAGATGTATCCCAACAACTGACTGGCTGATGTGACGGGGCCCTACTGTGCTTCAGGTGGTCTGGGAAATCCCAGATCTAAACTCTGTGCACTCATCATTCCCTTTTGTAACAACCTTATTATACTTAGCATGTTTTCAAGATTCATCTATTGCATTCATTGTATCAGAAAGTCCTTTGTTCTTGCCTGTGTATTAAATTCATGTAATTTTGGTACAATTTAGCTTTATTTAACAAAGCAATCTTGTACACTTTATCATTGGTATTTAAATGGGTTTTCCGTAAATCATACACCATTTTTCAAATCGATCTTAAGTCACTTCCTTTTCCATGCCCCACCCCACCTGATTCATGCACTCTACCATAGTATCGTCTTGCTATCATTTTCTGTAGGTTTTTTTTTTTTTTTTTTTTTTCTTTTTTTGTTGTTGTGTTGTCGTCTAACATGTACATAATATATATTAAATATATATATAGATATATATATATCTTCCTTTCCATGAAAACAAAAAATAAAAAAAATAAACAAAATTCCAATAGATTTAGACAATGTCATTTCCAAACAAAAATCTTACAGGTTCTGCTGATTCTCACATTGATTGGCATGGGTCAGGTCACCATTAGGAAAGAAGTTATCTTTTATATTTTTATTTTTAATTAATTAATTTGATATTTTTTTATCAAGATCTAGACCCCCACACACCAGAACCCATGCATTCTGCCAAAAACGCTTTTCATCTCCTTCTCAGGTTTCTCAATAGCCCCATGTGGAAGTTACTGTTTTGAGCAGAAATTAACTTGGTTTCGCCATTCTTGACACGTCCTTTCTGTTTTGTTGTTGCTGTTGTTGTTTCCAAAATGCGTCATCCCAACTGCTTTGGACAAAGCTCAAGGGACCGTGCAAAGAAATACTTACAAATAGGCAATTGGCACTAGCATACACAAATGAGAGACTCCATTCGGTCGTTTTTTTCTGGGACTAGTGTTATTTCACTCACAATGATCATCTAAACGCTCCAGCCATTTTCCTGAAAAGCTTGTGATGTAGTCTTTCTTAACTGCTGCATAAAACTACATAGTGTAGATGTACCAATTTTCCCTCTCTCCACTGCATCAGTGATGGGCATTTGGGTTTGTCCAGCTCCTTGCTATTGTAAGAGAGCTTAAATAAACATCGGCCATCATATAATCTCTGTAAAGGGTAGTCTTGAAGGGTCAAATGCCTAGATGGTAGCATGGGTCAGGGTGGCAAGTCATTCCAAGTCTTCCAAGGGTCTCCACACTACTTTCCATAGTGCTGTACAAATTTACATTCCAACCAACAGTGGAATTGAGCTCTTTCCGCACAAACTCAACACTTGTTTACATAATTGATTTCCTTGAATCTAGCCAGTCTTGGAGTACAGAGTAATGAGGAGCGTATAAGTGGCTTTGATTGCGTTTCCCTATTGATTAGTGATGTTGAACATTCTAGAGTGTGTTCCCTCAGCCATCTCTAATTGCCTCACTGATGAAGTGTCTCTATTCGGAGTAGATCGTTGCTCCACCTTTTGAGTGATCATTTGTTTTTCTTTCATTACGTTTTTTTGATTAAAGTTGTATAATCTGGGATAATCATTAATCTTCTGCAAATGTTCGGAAGGTTCACTCCACAGTCGGTGGGAGTTTCCTCTCGTCTTCGAATTCTTGTTTCGTCTTTGATGCTACAGAAGCTTTTGAGTTTAAATGAGGCCCATTGTCAATTGTCTAACATCTTAGTGTTTCTTGCGCGAAGGGAGCTGTGTCTGATTTAGGAATTCTTGGGTTCCACGCCCTATTTCTTGTATTCCGCTGCCAACAGTTTTCTTTTCGTACTCTCCAAGTTTGGGTTTCACTGAAGTCTTGATCCATCTGAGTTGACTTTGTACAGGGTGAGAGTGTAGGGGTTAAATTTCATTCTTCTACAGTGGTATCCAGTTTTGCCAAACACAGACTTGCTGAAGATGCTGTCTTTCCTCCTTGGTGTCTTCTGGTCCCCTTGTCAATATAGAAGTGCTGGAACTTTATGTGCTCAGGTTTGGATCTTGAGAATCAGTCTTTTTTCCATGGTCAGACAGGTCCTGGTTTTGTGCCAGTACCAGCGTTTTTATATATATCCCCTGTAAATAGTTTTGAGGTCGGTATAAAGATTGATCCCTGTATTGCTCTTTTTCCTCAAGTTTTTTTGGCTATTGGTCAGTCTATTTGTTTTTCCAAAATGATAAGGATGATTTTTTTCCAACCTGTGAAGAAACTCTTGGGTTTTTTTTTTTTTTTTTTTTTTTTTTTTTAATTTAAAAAATTAAGAACATTTTTACAATGTTTAATTTCCCAATCCATGACGTTGGGATATTTGTCCAGCTTTGTGTCTTCTTCCAATTCTTCTTAAAGTTAAAAAATTTTGTTAGAGATGATTGGTGTCTTGGTCAGGTTTGTTCCTAAGGTATTTTATTGTTTTTGAGCTATCGTGAGTGGGAAGGCCTCCTTGAACTTCTTCTTTAGTTGCTTGTTCTTGATGTAAAGAAAAGCCATTGATTTTTTTTTAAGGTTTTTTTTTTTATATATACATATATTGTACTTGAGTAAACAGATACATATTCAAAATAAACATTTACTTCATAATCCCTTAATAAACATATCAACTCAGCATATGGATAGCTTGACTTCCTCTTTTCCAATTAGCACCCTTTTAATTTCCTTTTCTTACCTATTGGTTTACACGGATTTAAGCACTAAATGAAGAGATGGGAACAGGAGAAGCCATTGCCGAGTCCTATACTAAGATGTCTGTCGTTTCCCATTTAGAGAATTGGCTAGTTTCCTGTATGTGGCTTGGATTACATTGAGGAACGATCTCTCCAATCTGATATCCTTCTAACTTTAAAGCATAGGGTTGCGGATTTTGTCAAAAGTTTTCACAATCAAAGAGATAGTTGGTTGTTCTCTTCAAGTCCATATGTTTGATGATGTTTGATTTTCGTATGTTGAACTATTCTTGCATCTCTGGTATGTATCAAACTTGGTCATGATGGATGATTCTGACATGGGCGTATGCGAATTGCAATTCCTTTTAGTAATTGGCATCGTTTCATAGGGAATGTCTATAATTCCTTTAAGGTGGTGCCTGTCCATGAAGTAAGATGTGTTTCTTGTAGACAGCATATGATGGATCGGTTCTAGCCAATCCCCAATCTAATTCTTTTGATGGGACAGTCATTAATATTAGGTTATGATGATAGGTGATGTTATTCCTGCCTTATTCCATTTGCAGTTTGGGTAAGTGCAACTGTCGTGCAATTTCTTTTATCTGATTTCATTCTAGTGCTGAATGTTTGTTCCTTTCCTCTGTCCTTTAATTGCTTCAAGTTTCTCTGAAGGTTGGTTTTCCGAATGGTTCTTTCAACTGGTTTATGTCATGGAAGGTTTTTCTCCTCCTTCAACTATGTATATTGACATTTGCTGTGGTAAGTGGGTGAAGCACTGGTGGCATCTATTTGTTTCCTTTAACCCCAACACTGGGAATTGGTGTTGCTTTCCCATTCTTCTTGCTTCATAAGTTTCTTGAAAGATCAGTTATGTAGGTCTTGATATGGAGGTTTCTCACTTATAGTCACTATTGTGTTCGTTCTTCTGGTACTTTAGGATTTGTTATTGAGTATTTGGTTCCTACGCATTTTAACTACTGATGTGGATGTGGAAGAATGTTCCTTAATTGCTGAAGGTAACTGGTTGGGTTTCCGCATTATGGTCTGCGAACTATTCTATGGATTATTCGTTGTCTCTCTTGCTTTCTTTGTAGTTAGGGTGAATGTATTTCTCTCAATTGTAACCAGTTGTTGGGTCCTCCTCCTATCCTTTTCTTTCTCTTTTTTTTTTAGTGACGAGTATGTCGAAGAACAGTTTTGAATTCTGTGTCAGTGATTTTTCTCATCCCATGATTACATTTATCTGCGGTTGAATTGTATTTCTAACGGTTCAAGCACTACCATATATATTTGTTCTAAATATAACTTGTCGCCCACAATATATCTTCTAAACATCTTATTGTTATTATGCTGGAGAAATTTTCCTTTCCTCTTGATTTCATGACTATAACATTCCTACATCTATCTACTTGTGATCCGCATATGATACGTATGTAGCAAGCAGTGAGAATAGTTTTGTAGACTTTCTTCAGTTCATCTAACCTTCATCGCTAAATACCTGTGTTAAGATCTGGCTATCATTAGCTGGACTTGGCGACGGGTATTCCACCCTTGATCCCCAAAATCTATGCCTCATATAAAACCGAAAAACCCAAGAGGCCCATTACCTCCCCAGAAAATCAAAACTGTCCCAAACACAAAATAATGCCCAACAGGATTTCGCTTACAGTGCTTCACGCGCATAGGCTCGTGCGACTGCTGTCTGCCGCCGAATCTCAGAGCGTAATTATTCTTGTGTGTTTTATCCAACACCTAAGTACTAATATTGTTTGTTTCACTCGGACACGACGGTCCAAACAAATGTACTTTTCAGATGTTAGACTAGTAGACCTTATTTTTTATTTAATTTTTTTCAAATCTTTTTAATACCTTACTCGCAATTTGAAGTGTTTACTGTACTTTCTGAGTGGTTGGCTCATTTCTGTTATTTCGTGCCTATTCTCCCATTCTTTTTCTCGCAAATAGGCTTGATCTGAGAACATCGTAAGAAAAATGGGGAATGGGAATTCTTTTGATTCGATCCTTATGTCCACCATAATTTCTTCCCGCTTGCGCCCGTCCTGAAATCTCGCTGTACAGTCCCTTTTTTTCTCGTCTTTCTTGTTATCTCTTGTCAATTTTAGTGCTGTGAAACTTTTTTGTACTATAGAGCAATAAGGCAATGTGGATAATGAATAAGGTATAAAGGTTGAATAAATTTAAAAGTGTAATTGATTATTTTAATGGTTTATTAGATAATGAGTATGGAAAATCGTTCTTTCCCTTGTTTTGTGTCAATCAAACATAACTATTTTCCCTTATTTTTATTCTCTTTCTTGAATCCTCACTAGGTCTCTTTCGACGGTCTTGATGGGACTGTACGCGCATTGGAGGATTGTTTTTCTTTTTCTTCGGTCACAAATTTTCTCTTCTCCCATTTTTTAGCGTTGTGTTTTTTTTCTAATTTGTTCCCCTTTGTTTTGTCGTGATGATTTTGTTCCTGTTTAAACTAGTTCTTAATGTTCGTTCTCTTATTTTATATTCAGCATCTCTTTTGGCGAAGTGCATCCTTGCTCTTATCCAGTCGTTCTTGTCTATTCTTTCCTGTTACGGCTGTAGTTTCCATTTTGTTGCTGGTATGTCTCTCGTCTTCCCTATATTAATGCTTTTCAGCACAGTGGATCTCTTTATTTTACTTTCTAATCATAGTATTCNTTTTCTGTCCTCCTCCTTGTTTGTGGAGTACTGACTTGTCTAGGTTTCAGTTAAGTCTAAGTCACTCTTCCCTTCCTATTCTGAAGGTTCTCCAAAAAACGTCCACTTGGATACTCTCACATCAATTCCAGTTGCAGGGGGCGGGGGGGAGGGTGGAATATGCCTGACTTAGCCCGTGCCCTGGTACCTGTCTAGAGCAACTTCCGGGCTCCTATGCCTAAGGAGCAGGCCCTCACAATGCCACAGAGGCATGGAACCCAACCCTCTGGTCACTGGCTGCAAAGGCGAAGGGCAGCTCCACCCAGACTGCCACCCCCTACAAAAGGGTTCAGAGTTGAGACCCTTTTCCAGCAGCCCAGGAAATCTACCTGTCTAGAGCGACTTCAGGCTCCTGTATAACTTCTGTCTCTCTGCTTGTTCTTACGTGTTCTTTCATTTTTCTACTAAAGCACTTAGCATATTGATAATATTTTTTAAATCCCTAATGTGATAGTAAGCATTACTAGCATATCTGAGTCTAGTTTGGAGACTTTTTCTGTGTTTGCAAAATGTCTCTTGTCTTTTAATATCTCTTGGAATTTGCTATTGAATAATGCACATGATGGAACATGGCTGCAGTAAACAGGAATTTAGTGTATAGTGGTAAGGGATGGATTGACAGAAGCACTGCCCAATTATCAAAGCAAGGAGGAGAATAATACTTTCATTTTTTTTTTTTTTTTTTTTTTTTGGTCTTTTTGAGACAGGGTCTCCCTGTAGCTCTGGCTGTCCTGGAACTCACTCTGTAGAATAGGCTGGCCTGGAGCTCTCAGAGATCCGCGTGCCTCTGCCTCCCAAGTGCTAGGATTAAAGGCATGCGCCACCATGCCTGGCAATATTTTTTTACTTTATACTAGTTCAGCATTCTACTTAAGATGGGATGAATTTCAGAAAGCAAGACTCTCCCAAACTGTCTTCTGTTCTCCCTTGATCTGAACTCTGCATTGCTGGACTCTGCAGTACAAATCAGCAAGGTGCTCTAGGGACTGGATTCAACTTGTGTCCTACCTTAAACAAATGCCTAAGAGGAAGATGGGAAAGAAGGGGGATTTTTCTTTTCTTTCTTTTCCTCCCTCATTGCAATGTCTTTAACTGTAGACTAATGTTCCAGTACCATGGTTTCCACTGAAAAGCTCTCCTCATTATGTCTTGAATTAATGTATTTTTCCTTCAAGGAATCCATTCATTCAAACTTTTTCATTTGAATCCTTTGATGTGAGCTGTACTTCTATCTGAAAGAAAACAAATAGAAATAAGACACAAAAGAACACAACCGAATGTTTGGTGCTCGACTCTTTTCTGCCCAACTATGTTAGCATGCTGTTAGCAACACTCTCACATATTTTACCATGTACATTGAGGGAATAATTCATAAGTTTAGAGAAATTGAATTTAAAAGCTCCCAAATTGTTTTCATCCAATCTTCTCAATAAAAACTCTGAAAGTCAGATATTTTGTTTAGACAGAGTATGAGATAAGTAGTATTAGAGCTATTTACAAATAAAGGTATGTGTGTTTCTCTTTCACACAAAATTGTATCTCTGGTGCACTTCCACATGTATCGCTGAGGTTACATTTGCTCATATTTTCAGCAAGAAGGTGCATATAGCTAGCTTGGTGGAATGCTGATGATCTCACAGAATAGCACTTGTCCATATCCATTTAGACAAATCTCTCTCCTGTGCTGTCTATGGCTTCTTCAGAAGTGACCATTTAACTTCTTTCTTTTTTTTTAATTTTATTTATTTTTTATGTGTATGAATGTACTGTCTGCATGTAGGTTTGTGCACCCATGTCATGCAATGCTGCGGAGGTCAGAAGAAGGCATCAGACTCCCCTGGAACTGGAGTCAAAGACGGTTCTCAGCCGCCATGTGGGTGCTGGGGATCGAACCTGGGTCCTCTGCAAGAGCAGTTGGTGCTCTTAACCGCTAGGCCATCTCTCCAGCCCCTAACTTCTTTCTTAACTTTCTGTTCAGTGTTTCATATAAATTAACCATAATATGACCTCAAAGAATGTTTTATTATTTGGTGCTTAAAGTCTGTTACTTTGTATTCTTAAATCACCTTTACTTTTTTTTTTTTTTACTTTAGTGTTTTTGACAATACCCTATGCATCAACAATTCTTACTTGTAATTCTGAATATAAAAGATATCAATTCCATACTCTTCCTTTAAAGCCAATGATAACTCCCTCATTTAGATTACTGGTATCTCTCACCTGAGTTTCAGTAAATGACTCTAAATAAAGACTAAACTTATTCCTCTCAGACTGATTTTTCATAAAGAAAAATATCTTAAAACTCAAATGATTATATTTTTGTTATAGTGCAGAATAGAATCTCCCTCTAGGTGGAGACATGCTTTTATCTCTTCCCTTGAGAGTTAATTAGGTTGGGTAGGCCAAAGACCTGGCTAGGGGGTCGTCCCTAGGAGGGTGTGCTTACCTTAAGATTATGAATGGCCTAGTGGTTAAGAGCGCCGACCGCTCTTACAGAGGACCCGGGTTCGATCCCCAGCACCCACATGGAGGCCGAGAACCGTCTGAAACTCCAATTCCAGGAGAACTCCAGTTCCAGGGGAATCCGACACCCTCTTCTGACCTCCGCGGCATTGAATGACACGGGTGCACAAACTTGCACACAGACAGTACATTGATACACATACAGAAATAAATAAATGCCGGGCGTGGTGGCTCACGCCTTTAATCCTAGCACTTGGGAGGCAGAGGCACGCGGATCTCTGTGAGTCTGAGGCCAGCCTGGTCTACAGAGTGAGTTCCAGGAAGCAGGAGCTTCAGGGAAGAACCCTTTCTCAAAAATACAAAAAAAAAAAAAAAAAAAAATATTATGAAAAAGTTTTATCCCCTAATTCATTGCCCCGAGTCAGTCCCCTAAGGGCCCGAGGGGTTGGTGGGTCTTTTTTAGTTTTTCTGACTCGGACTCAGAAACGTGGAACAGGTCCCCTTTCTTCTCTTCTTGTTTTTTTTTTTTTTTTTTTTCAGAATGAACCAGAACATAAACAGGTTTTGATATCCCTAGTGCTTTTGCATTACCACGTAGGCCTTTCTAAGATCCCTCCCTACCCTGTGGGCGGCCCTACCACCAAGTTCTGGTCCTCCAGGTGGCTTATCCTCCTGTGTCCATCTTGCTGGGTACATCTTGAGAGTACAGCGTGCCGGCCCTTTAGTGTGTTTTTATTTTAAATTTTAATAAATTATATTTGGGATTCTATTCTAGTCTGTCTTAATTCTTTTATTAAGGAGACTGAGATCCCCAAGGAGGAACCCTGATTCTCCTCGTTTCACTTGCCAGGATTCCCTAAGATTTATAGTAACACCTTTTGTTTCCTGTCTTTTAATTAGTTAATTGCCCAAGAAAATGAAATGGATCCTGCACGTCCTTAGATAATATCACCTTCAGTGTCTTTGCATTCCATGTAGAGTAGAAACCTGAAGCTTTCTTTGAGGCCTGTAGGATACCTATTCTAATAACCATCCGTCAAAACCTCACCTACCAACTTTCTTTTTTTTCTTTGATTAATTTTTTTTTTTTTATTTATTTCTGTATGTGTATCAATGTACTGTCTGCATGCAGGTCTGTGCACCCGTGTCGTGCAATGCCGCGGAGGTCAGAAGAGGGTCTCGGATTCCCCTGGAGCTGGAGTTCTCCTGGAATTGGAGTTTCGGACGGTTCTCGGCCGCCATGTGGGTGCTGGGGATCGAACCCGAGTCCTCTGTAAGAGCGGTCGGCGCTCTTAACCGCTAGGCCATCTCTCCAGCCCCCAGCCTACTAACTTTTCAAGGCTGTCTACTGAAGCTGCATGTAGCTTCTCTTTGTTGTCCAACAGTAGCAAATTCCAAACTCAATCTTTGACCAAAGTTATCTATTTATTTCCTTACTTATTTATTATTTTTCTGTATATGAGTGTTTTGCCCACATATATGTAAGCACACCTGTGTCATGGAATGCCTGCAGAGACCAGGGGAGTTACAGAGTGGGGGGATGGGGTGTTAGCCACCATGTTGAATGCAGGGAATTGAACCTGGACCCTCTGGAAGAGCAGACAGTGCTCTAAATTTCCAAGCCATCTCTCCACCCCACAGTGTTTCTTTTCTTAATAGTAACTAATTACAATTTCAAATTCATGGGAGCTTTGCTTTGTTTACTTATATTATTGTGTGTTTTCCAAACCGGAATATAGTTTTTCAAAAGACAAAAAGAAAATGTGTATTTTGTACATCTTTTGAGTGGAATGATTGGTCCTAAGAAGATTGAACTATTTTCAAATGACTTTTTAATAGTTAGAAACTACTTTTGTTTCAATTCTGCTAATTTTTAATCTGTCGTTGTTTTAATTTTTGTAGTAAATCGTTTTATTTATCTTATACTTGCTCAATACTTCCATTAGTAACTGTTTCTGCCTTTTTCATCACCCGGTATGAAGGATGAATGACATATCTGGGGAAAGCAGTTAAGCCAATGAGCTTGGATAATATTTGAACCATCTTCTTTAGACATTTTTTCCTCTAATAAATTTTATTGAAATTATATATTATGTAGTAACTAGACTCAAATTTAAAGTTTAGTTATAAGCAAAGATCTGGTTAATCTTTTTAAATCCTCTTATGCCATTAAGAATCTGTAATTAAAAAAGACCCTTAGTGTGTTTTTTATTGTTTTAAACTTTTTATTTATTTTATGTGAATGAATGCTATGCCTGTATGTAGATAGGTGCACCCATCATTCGGTGCCCATGAGATCAGAAGAGGGTGTAAGATACCCTGGCACTGGAATTAGAGATGGTTGCTAAACAACATATGGATGTTGGGATGTGAACCTCGGTCCTCTGTAAAAGCAGCCAGTACTCTTAACCACTGCGCCATCTCTCTAGACCTAGTCTGTTTTCTTTAAAGAAGAAAATAATTTCATTTACTTTCTTAAATATGGTAGGATCTTTGCTAGCATATTTATATTAGAAAGATGAAAGTCTGTTAGAGTAACACTCAGATTTTATCTGAAGTAATCTTATTGGCAAGAAAAAGGAGGGAAAAATCACAATGACTGGAATATATTAAAATTAAGACTGAAGTTTGGCAAAAAGTGAATCACAGATTAAGACAGACTTGTGCTATATGGACAGTGTACAAAAGAAGTTTAGCAATGTAGAAGTAACCAGATACACTCTACCCAGCCCCCCCCCAAAAAAAAGAAAAGAAAAAAATCAATACTTCCTAAGCAATAATAGATGACTACTTTTTTAACTGATACTTCCTTTAACCAGATTCCTATGTAATAAGTAGCATCTTCAGCAATTTTAATAATCTGCATAAGGTGTGTCTTTGCAATATATAGAGGAAGCCCCTGACAATCTATCATATTCTCCCAACTCACTTCCTATCTTTAAATCAAATACTTAACAGTAGAAAAAACCAAAAACCTCAGGTAGCCCTGTTCTAACAGACAAGAAATTTTTACTGTGCTTATTTCTCTGGTAAGATTATATGTCTGTCAAGGTGCCTTGGATATAGATCATAATGGCTGCATAAGTGGTTAAGACATATCTTTTACTCTAAATGGGGTTTCTTGTGCATCTTCAAAATATTGTAGATTTACAGCCAAGAAAAAGTCATTTACATTTAAGCCTTAAGCATTATTCACAGATATCTCAATATTCTAATTAAAAATATCTCTATATAAAAGATATGTTAGCATATAAGCAGCCTTCATACCAAATGTGGTTAACTGAACTGCAATTCTTGATTCTTGGATGGCAAGAGTCTTCAACCAGAATCCTGGAGGAACACCTTTCCCTTCACATGTCACCTTCGTTTTCCTTGTCTTTCTACCCTACCTCAAATGTATTTATGTTTCTTTAAAATATACACAAAATTTTTCACAGAGGCAAAGAAAATAACCATCCAAAAATTTATATGGAAGCACAAAAGACCCCGGGTAGTCAAAACAATCTTGGGCAAAAGAACAATGCAAGGGGCATCACCATACCTCATTTCAGATTATATTTCAGAGCTGTAGTCATAAAAGTAGCATGGTACTGGCCCAGTAATAGACATGTATATCAATGAAACAAAATAGAAGACCCAAACTTAAGTACATACAATTTCAGCCACCTGATATTTGACAAAGGTGACAAGAAGACATAATTGAGGAAAGACAGCATCTTCAACACATGGTGGTAGCAGAATTGGCTCTCCACTTGCAGAAGAATGAAATTGGAGCCTTATCTTTCTCCCTGCACAAAATTCAACTCCAAATGGATCAAAGACACCAATATAAAACCTGAAACTTTGAAACTGCTAGAAGAAAACATAGGCAATATTTTCCAAAATGTAGCCATAGGAAAGGACTTTATTAATTGGACAGCAGCTGCTCAGGTATTCAGGTCACCAATCAATAAGTGGGACCTCATTAAATTTCAAAGCTTCTGTACAACAAAGGAAACAACTAAGGAAGGAAGTAAAGAGGAAACCCAAAGAGAGGGCGAAAAAATTTTACCACCTACACATCTGACAGAAGAGTAATACCCTGAATATACAAGGAACTAAAAAAAAAAAAAAAAAAAAAGTATCAAGAAACTAAAAGTCCCAATGAAAAGATGGTCTATAGATCTGAACAGAGAATTTTCAAATGAAGAAATCAAAATGGCTAAGAAACACCTTAAAAGCTGCTCAACATCTTTAGGAATGAGAGAAATGCAGATAAAAAGCACTTTATGATTCCATCTTACCGCAATCAGACTGGGTAAAATCAAGAAAGGGCACTGAATGCTGTCAATGAAGTGAGAAAAAGGGACATAACACATTCACAGATGTGCACAGATATGCACACACTTTCATAGTGCAGCCACTATGGAAGGCATTTTGGGGATTTCTCAAAACTAGAAATGAATCTACCATATGACCCAGTTACACCACTCCTTGACATATATCCAAAAAATTCAGTATGCTGTAAGGATATCTATACATCCATGCTTGCTGCTGCTCTTTTCACAATAGCAAACAAATGGAAACAACCTAAATGTCCCACAACTGATGAATGGATAATTAAAATGTGGTACATCTACATGATGGAGTACTATTCTGCAGTAAGAAAAGAAATTGTGAAATTTGCACATAAATGGATAGAACTAGAGAGTGTTAGATAAGTATCACAAAGGCAGGAAAACAGGAAATGCATGCTCTCCCTCATTTGTGACTATACCACTGATCCCAGGTATGTGACCATATATCCTGATGTAACACCAGGAGCCAAGAAAGGGCAGAGAATATATGGAAATAAAAGAGAAGAGAGAACCAGAATGAGGGGGATAGTAAAGAACAAGTGTTACTACAGGGGGGATGAGGAGGGTGGGGGTGTTGGTTTGGGTGGGGAAAAGGGACACCAGGGAGTATGGTAAGGGGTGAGGGAGCTCAGGAGAAGGGGAAAGATGGGATAATGGGGTTACAAGGGCTGGGGAAGGAGAAAAGGGGTGAGAAGGGAAAATAACAGAGATGACTTGATGCTGTGTTTGTAGGGAGCCCAGAGTGTAATATGATGCCTCTGGGTTCATACACTCTCTGAGCATTAGTGCACAGGTATACATGGAGGCCGTATGGTAATGATCACAGGAGCAGTTGGTGAGAGCGATCCAAGAGACTCTCAAAACAACACCCGGCTATCGCCAAAACTCTCAATCATCTTCTAGAACTACAAAATAAGACGTGTTAAATGCTCAAGACAGGACATACTTCAGAAACAGAAATTGGAGTGATGGAGCAGGAACTGTCCTGGAAGCCTTCTACCTGAAGTTAAGTGCTCACGATGCTAAATAAAATGCAAACTCCTAAGGGAGAAAACCAATCAATGGTACAACCCAGCCTTAAAGCTTAATAACCATAATGACCAGCACAGCAAAGTACCTCTATAAGTGCAGCAGTGGCCCTGTTATCTGGAGGCTAATCAACAGCTCTCTAATTGGATTTAAAACCACCTCAGTGGGAGTGAACTCACGAGTGCCACTATAAACTCAGCCAAATGCACATAGCTGGAGAGGACATAGAGTCTACAGAAAACCCTATCTCTGTCCTATGTTTTGACAAATTAAATTTCTTTTTTTTTTTTTTGGTCTTTTCGAAACAGGGTCTCCTTGTAGTCCCAGCTGTCCTGAAACTCACTCTGTAGACCAGGCTGGCCTTGAACTCACAAAGATCCGCCTGCCTCTGCCTCCCAAGTGCTAGGATTAAAGGCGTGCACCACCACACCCGCCGACAAATTAAATTTCTTACTGTATGCTTAATATGGCATCATGTATTTACAGACAAGCATACTATACACCACTCATCAATGAAGCTCCTCATTGCAACAGATGGAGGCTACTGCAGAATCCCACAACTGGTCAGACCCAGAAAATATGCATCTGAGAGATGTTCAATCTGGGGAAACACACATAGGACTTGGGGAACATAGGGTGGAGAGAAAAGTGAGTGTATCCCTCAATTTTCCTTATACAGCAGAAATGCACACAGAAAGCCACAACTGACAGAATTTCAAAGAATGGAAGAGCATGTCCCTGGATGGAACTCCTGTATTACACCTCACCCATCTGAGGGCCAGGGATCATTGCAGAAGAGGGGACACAAAGATTGTAAAAGCCATGACTGGTTCATGAACATAGGGAAGCATGCACATATGACCTTGAAGCAATGATGTTATTAGGCACATGACCAATGCCACCTCAGACAAGGTGGGGCAAGAGAAATGGGTCGGGGTCTGGCCCTGGACTGAGGACTCTTGAAGGCTGAATACTGCTGGCTGAGGGAGAGTATGCCATAATTAATATTTCCAGATCTACTGACTAGACTCAAGTGGATGAATTTACATAGAGGGTTCAAAAGCTTGAATGGATGGGACTTGACATGGATGGTGTAGTGCATGATTTTGATGGAGGGTTGGGGCCATGGAGGGGGTTTCTAAATTTGAATGGGAGCCATTGTATGAAATGTACAAATGCATAAAACATGTTTTAAGCCAGGCGTGGTGGTGCATGCCTTTAATCCTAGCACTCAGGAGGCAGAGGCAGGAGGATCTTTGTGAGTTCAAGGCCAGCCTGGTCTACAGAGTGAGTTCCAGGGCAGCTGGGGCTACATAGTGACCCTGTCTCAAAAAGACAAATAATAATAATAATAATAATAATAATAATAATAATAAAAAGTTTTAAATATATAAGTATAGGGCTGGAGAAATGGCTCAGCGGTTAAGAACACTGACTGCTCTTGCAGAGGACCCAGGTTCGATTCCCAGCACCCACATGGAGACCCACATAAGAACTGTCTTAACTCCAGTTCCAGGGGAATCCGACAACCTCTTCTGACCTCTGCAGCATTGCACAAGTGCACTTACTTACATGAGGACAGTACACTCATACACATAAAATAAAAAATATATATAAGTATAAATGCAAACATGGTGGCACACAGCTGTAATCCCAGCTCTTGAGAAGCTGAAGTAGAAGGAGCAGCAGTTTGGGCTACCAGACAAGACTGTTCAAAAACAAACAAAAAGTAGGGAATATGGGTGTAACTAATTGAACAGAGTGCTTGTCTAGCACACAGGAAACACTATGTTCTATTACCCATACTGCAAAACCCAGGAATGGTGGCACAAATTGTAATCCCAGCATTTGGGAGGTAAAGGCAAGAGGAGCACATCTTCAAGGACGTCTTTAGCTACATAGTGAGTTCCAGGCCATACTGGGCTAATTGCAACATGTATAAAGTTTAACCTATTATTAATACTCAACATTTTGTCATCATATTATTTCTTTTATTATAAGTCAACAATGTTCATTGGGTAAGCTTCTGGACTGCATGAATATGAATACCATCAAATCCATTACTAGTAGCAGTGTGCTATTAAGCAAGTTTTATGAAACTCTACGAGCTTTACTTTCTTCAAATCTTTTCCCCATAGGGGAGTCATATAAGAGGGGACCTGTGATGCGTTTAAAATGTTTCTAGTATGCAATAAATGCTAAATGAATGTGAATCTGTTTATAAGAAAATACCAGAAGAGGTGATGGAGAGATAGCTTAGAGGTTAAGAGAACTGGCTGCTTTTGCAGAAGACCAGGGTTCAGTTTCCAGCACCCACATGGCAGCTCTATAACTCTAGCTCCAGGAGATCTGATGATCTCTTCTGACCTCCATGGGCACTTTGTGACACGGGTGCACTTACATGCAGGTAACACATGCATGCACATAAAACAAAATAACAACAACAATTTAAAATGAAAAGAAGTACGATTGTTGATTAATTTTCAACTAAATTATGTTATAGTAATGTTCTGTAAACTTCAAATAAACAACAGTTGGTAGAGTTCATAGTAGTAACTGGCATACATTGCCATTTCTCAGGTACACTTTATGTAATGCACATTCCTAAGCATCCTGAGGCTCTCAGAAAACAAATGAATAAACAGAGCTTATGCTAAACCTTATTTGTACAATTCACAATTAATGGAAGCTCTAGGGACATTTAAGTAATTTTGTAATGCAGAAAAATTATCTTTTAATTTCACTTCAAAATTCAAAGACCTAAAGAGGGAGGGGAGTAGGGGGAGAGGAGGAGGGGAGGGGAGAGAGGGGAAGAGGAGAGGGGGAAGAGGGGAGGAGGGAGGGGGAAGCGGGAGGGGAGAGGGGGAGGGGGTGGGGGAATTCCCTGGAAAGATGGATAGGCAGTCCTCTTAAGAATTTTTAACAGCTCCATGTGTTTGAAACTTCTCTTTTAATTTCAGATGTGTTAGCTTGCTTTTATATCTGAGCTTTTCAAGGTTTCCAGAGGGTGTTGGCTCATCTCTCCATTGCAGCAACAGAAATCTGTTCTTCTGTCTAAAGAGTCATTATCTGTGTTTTGCTTTCTATCTTTTAGTTGACACCTCTCATGTGTTTGCATCTCTTCTCATTAATTTTATTTATGGATTTAATGTCTTCTACAACTCACTGAGAACAAAACTAATTATCTATGCTTAACCAAAGGTCTACAATATTTCAAATAGATGAGAACATATATCACACCATTTTTAACTCTAATCAGGCTTATGTTATATAGTTAATAAGATCTTAAATGTGCTTATTAAATAGAATGTAGGTGGATAAAGGACTATACAGGAACCAACTAAAATGCCCACAGAGGGTGGATCAGAATAGTTGTTTGCATTCATTTTTCTTTTTTTTATTCTCAAAATATTTTTATTAACTTTTATTTTTATGTAAAATATTGTATTAATGTTTTGTGTATTTCATACATCATTTCTTAGTCCAATTTAGACACAAGCCCTTTATTCATGTCTCTATAAAATGTTAAGCTTTTGATGAAAACTTGATTTTACATTAGAAAATTAATAACAATCACTCCATTAATTCATAACTAAATTTGAATATTATACTGTGACATCTTACAATCAAAAGCTGGCCTGGAACTTGCTATGTAGACCAGGCTGGCCTTGAACTCAACAGAGATCCACCCATCTCTGCCTCCCGAGCACTGGAACTGAAAGTTTGTGCCCCTACACCCAGCTATTTGTTCTTTGTATAAGGAAATCAGTCATCCTTGGCTACAACCCAAGTCTCATATTATTTTGATGATCCCATCAATCCTAGTTCCAAAGAAGGTCATTCACATGTACTGAAAATTTGGACTCAATAATTTTCAGTGAATTCAATAGTTTGGGTGTGAATTCAATGCATAGCATTTCATTAAATGTCAAAAAGGCTTTGAAGAATCCTAACATTCTATTCATTGAATGTAGCTAGAGTTATATAGTGATACTCCCAATGCATCCTTCTCTGTTCAATCCATACACAGTAAATCCTCAGACACTACAGGGAGTGTTTACAAACTGCACTTAATCAGCACTCTCCAGTCTCAATTAGTGACTCCAGTTAAATAGTCATCAGGAGAAGGATAGGTAAAGTGAGTTTTTAGAAATGTCCTCAGGCCCTCCTAAAGATCAGTCTGATATGAGAATGAATTCTTCCCCAAGGTATGCCCCTTTAGGTATGAAGAATGTAATCTACTGGAGTGTAAGAAAAACATGGAATTTCTATTCCTATTCATGCCCACTATAAACTTTTGAGAGCCTGCTTATTTTTATTTTTCTTAATGTATTTTATGTTGCAGTATTAGCCCTATGCATCTATATAAAGGTGTATGATACATAAATTAAGATACATTAAGGAAATATATATTTAAAGACTTTATTTCACTGTGCACCAGAAACACAGGCTTAGGTGACCATTGCTGTTTAGTGTATCAAGATGAGAGATAGATAGATGATGATGATAGATAGATAGATAGATAGATAGATAGATAGATAAATAGATAGATAGATAGATAATAGATAATCACTCCCATCTTCCCACTCATGTGCATGCTTACTAAACTGAACATAAGGATAAGTATGAGGTTTCCTATTAGTCTTGCAATAAATATATATTTATGGGACATTATAATAGATAACTTTGTACTTATTATGGGCCTTTAATTTGTACCACTAAAACATTTTATTCCCAGCTTCATTATATAATGGAGACATTTATTGCTAAACAATGAGCAAGCTGCATGCATAAATCTGTTTATACATAATTCAGTGCGTCACTAGTACATTTTTAAAGCAGAGAAGTACATGGCAGTAAGGGACTTTTTTAATGAATTAAAATATAAACCCCAAATTAAGGGAAATAGAAGGTATGAATTCAGTTACATGATAGATTTATATATAGCTTATAGGAAGAGTAAAAGAGGTGGAAAAGAAAAGGACAAAGAAATGTTTTTTAATGTAAGGACAATGGAAGGATTTTAGGCATGAAGTTAGAGGAAAAATACCTTCCCCATAAACAATATTGCCCTGCCAATTGTGCTGAGCGAGAATGAGGTGGAACTGACTGTGCCAGAATTAGATAAAGCACTATCTAAACAAAGAGCTTCTGGCATCCTGAGGCAAGAGCCAGAATAAGTACAAAAAAAGATCAGCACAGTGGCATTCAGCCATTAGATACCAACGAAGCTAATCCACATCATGAACTTGTGAGCAGAGTAGATTTTCCTCCTTGTCTGTTCTCACAGATAATCATTAATTTTAAGTGCAGTTTGGGCAGGTGCTGAGAGAGTCCCTACTGTTTTGACATTGTGTTGGAGTATTTCCAGGCCTGCAAGCTGGCCTAGTCATTGAGTCCCTTCCACTTCGCTGCCTCTCAAATTCACTTACATCTACAGACAGCCAGTTTCTTACCTGTAACATTCAGGAACAGATCAACTCTCTTGGCATCCAGTGGGGTTTATTTTAAAATCTGGAGCTGAAAATCAACAATCTTATTCAATAAGCAACAGGAGAAGCATCCGATCACTCATGTGAACTATCTAGGCTATCTGCAAAGGTAACATGGATGATGAGTTTCTGACTGTTTGATCAGCTACTGTGGACTAGATTTATAACATCTTTATGCTGAAGGACACAGTGCTCTAATTCAAAGCACACAAGAGCAGGGCAAATAAAATTGGAAGAGGTAGGAAATTCTATGACATGCAAATCTAAACTTTCAGCTTTTTGCTCTTCATTTTGCATTCCAAAGGGCTGAAGACCGGGTTATCTACATTGTAGTCTCACCCAGTTTGAAAATGAGGCAAACAAAAACAAAAACAAAGCCAAGGAGGAAATGGCTAGGGACTAATTAATTTATCCATTTTTTCCCTCTCCTTCTGAAGGTCCTGAATAAACTGAAACTATGCCTATAAAAAGCAGTAGTGAATATATGAATCCAGTAGCTCATGAAACAAGGGCAGACATCACAAAGGGATTGTATAACCTGAGAGAAATGTGTTCCCAGTGTTCATATCACACTCTTCCTCTACTGAAGCACACAGACACTGCCCCCTGTACTGGTGATAGTGCGACTGTGTCTACTGCACGTGTTCCATGTGGTGGGCAGAGAGTGAACTACATGAGGAACCACCTGTAATATAAAGAACCTATCAACTCGTTCCTCAAGACTCAGCCAAGACCAACATTATATATAGAGAGAGATAAATTCAAGGTCCTAAGAAGGAGTAGCCTAAGGAATAAGGGCACATTAATTTTTCTCTAGGAACTATTAGGGGGTTGACTCCTACCAATAACATGGGGATATCCCTAGTGACAAAATATAAAGACACCTACCAACTCATTAATCTTAATGGTTCTTAATGGATCACCCATTAAGATAGGAGAACAAATGAGAGACTTGGAAACAAATAACGCTATTGTTTTCTAATATAGGTAATAGATGTCCTGTTCACTAGATGAAGATTAATATCACCATTATCAAGTTACAGAAATTTGAAGCCTTACCCCAAATTTCACATGCTAGGATATATCAAATGTTATAAAATCCCCTAGATAAAGAACATCTGGTAAGTAGATAATAGATTTCAGAAGGAAAAGAACTTGACAAATTAGAAATCAGTGAAGAGTGCAATTGCATCTCATTTTAAGACATCTATTAGAATATAAAATAATAAGCCAAAAATTGATAAAGAAAAATCACTCCATTCCCAGTTTTAACCAGATTGCATTCTTTTATAAACTTACATATTTAAACATAAAGTTACATTCTTTGAAATGAAAACTTGAAGAATTGTAGCTGCAATTAGCTCTCTGAGTTACAGACATTTGTGTCTTGCATTTAAATTCCAATTATACAGCTTGCAAGCAAATGCCGGATGGACCTGTTTTCCTCCCTATTTAGAGAAGAGAGGAGGGAAGGGAAAGCTGCACATGGCATTACTGGGTACTAGCCAAGTGGCAGAGTGTTGGGGAAGAACTGGCAGCCACGCCATTTGAGAGATCAAACTGGTGACAACTTTCAATACATTTTGAAAATAAGATGTAGTGTAGTATTACAAGAACAAACTTTTTAACAAAACAGTGAAGAGCTTTTCACTTCCTTTCCTTTCACACAGTTATCATTCCAGCTTCCAGCTTTTTAAATGTCCCCACTTGATTTCAGCTATGCAGCTATTTTGGTATAAATGTCAAGAAAGTCCTAAAGATTGTATTTTTCTAATCTTGGAAGACGCCTGGAGTTCTTATTTTCTTTTCTAAGAAAACAGGGTTCTAGCAAACAAAGGCAAGTTGGAGGTAACTTTTAAAAAATGGAAAACATCATGAGGCCTTACTAAGGAAAAATTAAGCTGCCTATTAAAATTGTTAACATTCTACAAGGCCCACAATCTAAACCATAACATGAATGGAACAGACCCTTTTATGTGACACTCTTGGAACATCTCCAAGGCAGTCATCTCTTTAATCTCCAAACTATTGCTGCAGTGTAAAAAAGTCCAGTCCATCAAGGCTCCATTTTCCAGACAGTAAATTCTCAAGTGCAAGAAATTTAAGTCTTAGTTAATCGTCCAAAGAGGTAAAAAATGGGTGTTGGTTCTGAAATGTGCACACCCAGAGGGCTGAGTATGACTTCATTCCCTTGTGATCACATTCTTGTGGCTGGAGAAAAGACACACTGCCCTGTTCAGGAGAAAATGGTATTGGATGAAATGCATCTGGTTATTTTCTGCAACTGGCCCACATCCCACCCCACCCTCAACCCTCACCTGCTCATTTATTCTTTCTTTGAGAGGAAAACAGCTCATTTCGAGAGACAGACTCTGAGCCCAACTTCTACCAGGTACACCTCCAGTCTAGGCTGCCCCTGGCCACAAATACTTTCATCCGCTCCAGTGAAAAATCTATCAGGTAACATTCTTCTCAGAAAAGACAGGAAGTCTGAGTTTTGCATTGAAGAATGGAGTCAGCAGGGAAGTATCCTGACCCTGGTTGTAGGTTTGAGGAGAGTCATATCGACTGGCTTTCCTAGCTGTGAAGCTGTCATTCTGGTCCTTTTTCAAGGATATCTTTGCATTCAGTCAGGACAGAGGTGGTGATCCAAACACCACATCACTGTGTCCTATTTCTTAAATCAGTATGAAAATTAAATTAAAAAGGACTAGTTCACAAGGTGTAGCCTAGTGAAAACAATACTAGGAATGACAAGGAGGATAATGATAATAACCAGCACGCTCGACGTGGAACATCCCACAGTTATCCATAACCAATGTGCATGTACTAAATAAGAAAATTCTCACTTACATCTGTGAGGGAGAATGATGACAATTATCACTTGAGAAATAAAGGCAAGCCAGACCTCAATTCCTCCCAAAGTCATACAAATGCTCCTTTCAACATTCTTATTACCACACATTCCTTCATCTTAAAATTGTCAGTCATTGTGTAATAAATATTACTCTTGCATGAGGCCCTAGGTCCAGTTCCTGTACTGTGAATAAATAGATTAATTAATCACAAGTTAGTAAATATTACTGATTATTTTTTAGTCCATGTACTACAACATGGTTTATTTTGCAGTACTAGGGACTGAACCTGTAGCTTCACACTCTATACATGAACTATGACATTAAGCTATATCCATAGTCTTCTTTTACTCCTTTTGATTTTGAGACATGATCTCGCTAAATTGCCTAAGATGGTCTTGAAATCACTCTGTGGTCCAAGCTGGCCTTGCATTACTTTGTCTCTGGCTCCCTAGTATCTTGCATTACAGGCTTATGCTACCAAACCTGATTTCCCATAACTTATGTGTGAATCTTTCATTGTTCTTTGTTGGTTGGTTGGTTGGCTGATTGGTTTCTTGATTGGTTGATTGGTTGGTTGGTTGGTTGGTTGGTTGGTTGGTTGGTTGGTTGGTTGGTTGATTGGTTGGTTGGTTGGTTGGTTGGTTGGTTGGTTGGTTGGTTGGTTGATTGGTTGGTTGGTTGGTTGGTTGGTTGGTTGGTTGGGGAGGTGGTGTTGAAACTATTCTCAAAAAAGGGCCTTTAATCCTAGCACTTGGGAGGCAGAGGCAGGCAGATCTTTGGGAGTGAGTTCAAGGCTGGCCTGGTCTACAGAGTGAATTCCAGGACAGCTGGGGCTACAGGGAGACCCTGTCTCAAAAAGACAAAAAAAAGGGGGGGAAAACTAAAAGTATATGATACCTTACATGTACATTTCAAAATTTTACAAAGTACCAGTGTTACATAGACTTCAGAATAACCAACTAAACTATATCCTCATCTTTTGAAAGGGTCTCCCTAGCCACAGCCTGCCTAGTACTAAATCTCACAGAGATCCACCTGCCTCTGCCTCCCCAGTACTGGGATTAAAGACATGTGCCACTGCTGGTGTATCATGTTCTAATTTTGCAGAAGAATCTTAAATCACTTTACATTTTGAAAAGTCTAATATCAAAGTATTTTTATTATTGGTTAGTTTATAATTGCCCCAGAAAGTTAAGCCATAGAAAACTTTAGAGAGACTGATGCTCAGATTGACAATTTGATTTATATCATTTTATCACAATTCACACTCAGGAAGTATTTCTGATTCTTGTGTATTTAAACCATGATCCCAATAATAACTTTCTAATTTATAGAATTCAGATAATTTTAATACAAGGGAATTAGTGTTTTATACATATTTCATTATACAAAATCCTAACTATAAACTAATGACACCCAATTGTAAGCTATGGAACTCATCCTAAAACATTTCCAAGATGTTTTCCTTATTTTAATATTATTTTTTAATTTTTATTTATGTCTGTACATGCATAAGTATGCATATGCACATATGCGCAATTGCCTGTTGAGGACATAAGAGAGTGTAGGTTTCACTGGTAAAAAACCAAACAAACAAAACAAACAAACAAAGCTGTGAATGACCAGATATGGATTCTGGGAACTGAAGTTAGACCATGCAAGAGCAGCCAGCAGTGTTCACCACTGAGCCATCTCTTGAACACCTTGGAGGTTTGTCTTTGAGAAAAGTATAGCTTTTCTTAAATTTTTTTTCTTGTTTCTTTTTGTAGGTGTATGAGTGTATTCCTGCATGCATGTAAGTGCACCTGTGTCATGCAATGCCTGCAGAGGTCAGAAGAAGGTGTCTGTTCTCCCTGGAACTGGAGTTACATACAGATAGTTGTTAGCCACCATGTCGGTGCTGGGAATCAAACTTGTGTCCTCTGCAAGAGCAACCAGTGCTCTTAACCACTGAGCCATTTCTCCATCCCATAGTTCAATTCTTTGCCATATGGATGTGGACAACATACATATGTACAGTCTTTGTACCAGTCCCATCTACCCCCTTCAACTCTTCCCAAATTCCCCCATCCCCTCCTCCCTCTCAACTTCCTATCACCTCCCTTGATTAGTGCTACATATAAACACACACACACACACACACACACACACACACACACACGCACTGAGCCCTTTCAGTGATGCTGCTGTGTTTAGGGATGTGCACCTGTGTTTTACACTGCTCGCATGGAGTTGGATAACCTCTCAGGAACTAGTCCCTGGATAAAACTAAATCTTCTTTCCTCAGCATCCCTTGTTTGCAGCTCTTCGTCTGGAGGGGGCGGAGGGGCAGTGAAATTTCCTCTATCCACCTTAGTATGTCAGTTGGTTTTGTTATGATATGTACATCCTTTTGGACTACCATACTGTGGAGATTTCATTAGTGTTGGTTCTCTGTCAAGTCTAGAATGTCTTAACTAGCAGCAGGTATCTTGTCTCTCTGGGTCCGACCTTCCTGGTTCCCAATTCTGCAATGTTCCCTTATCTTTAGGTATAGAGATTGCATTGTAGATTTGTCACTTAGGGCTGGGAAACTCACAGACATTTATACCATAATAATTTCAGTCATTCTAAGTGTCATTAAAATACTCATCTGTTCTTTCCAAAATACTTAATGTTCCTACTTTCTTATTATTTTTAATATAACTCTTTTAGATGAACCATTCTGTCTTTGAACAGTTCATTAACAACATCTAAAAGCCCAACTCATCATTAAATGACAAGTTGGAATTACCAGCAAGGAGACTCTGGAATATAGCCAGTCAACCTGCACTGAAACTTGATAAAGTGCAGGCACTTCTCTGTGCCTTGCACATAATTGGAACTCACTAAATATGGGCTGATTTGTTGATCTACTGAGTTGGAACTGTGGGGAGGATGGATGTGCACAGGATGTTCAAAGAGCTTATGGATGATGAGTGAAGTAAGGTACCTACAAACAGGGAGATTAGAATCAAAATGTTTTTAAAGATATCCTGAAGCATAACTTCAAATGCTCTGTCATGGCTGTAGACCACTGGGAAACCTGCACAGCAGATGGCCAAAGCTAAGGCCCAGATAAAATCAAATGCCTGCTTTTTCAAAGGTACCAGCTGCCCCACAATGAGGAAGAGAAAGATCTTCAAATGTAGGTCAGCCTGCATTTCTGTGCATGGTAGAGAAAGCACTATGATAAGTAAAAGACACATTTTCAGTTCAAATGTATTAAAAATAAGCAAGTTCCCTAAATCTTTCTCCTTAACTGGATTCAACTTGTTTACATGAATATGTTAGCACTCAATTTATCAATAATATTATAGTATACAGACATACACACAGTTTTATGGGGAGAGAGTGAGGAGAGATAAATAATTCCTAGCTAATATAAAAAAATCAGAGGAATCATATTAATTTAAAAACCTACTGAAAATTACATATACAATATCTCTACATGGGCTTAAGTATAGTGGAAGGGCACATAAGAAACAGTACCAGACAAGAGAAACCTTCCTTTGAGATGTTGGCTATGATAGTCCAAGTGACTCCCAAAGTCACAGAGGCTATTTCCACAGCCATGATTGCTTCCCAGAATTTTAAGGTAAGACCCTATTGCTGAAGACAGGACATACTTGGACACAGGATTTGGAGAAATGGAGCTAGAAATCTGTAAGCCACTTCCCCTGAAGGCTAGCTCTCATTGCTTTGAAGAGCACTATGCAAGCTGCTAAGGGAAAACATCAATCCATGGTCCAACCCCAACATTAAGGCCTAACAATCACATCAATGACCATCACAGCAAGCAACATTGGTGCAGTAGGTACTTTATTTTGTCAGTAATCATTTGGACTTAAAGCCCACTCAATGGGAGGAACTTCACATGTGATACTGTAAACATAGCCAAATACACATGAAAACCCTAAGGCTGACACATCCCTAAACAAATGTAATTTCTTACTATGTCAAAAATCTTGATCTTTATATTTTCAGACAAGTATGCCAGTACCACTCAACAAAGAAGCTTCTTTTCAACAGACAAAGATTATTACAGAATGGCACAAGTGATCATATACAGAGATTATCTGTGAATTCCCCAAGCCTAAGTGGCACATGTACACTACAACCTCTATACTTAAGGGTCAAGGAACATAGAGCAAGGGGTAAAGAGAACATTAATGCATCTCTCAGTTGTCATCCATCAAGCTCCTTCATGCAACAGTGGGCCAGGAATACAAAATGTCACAAATGGCATAGAGATTAAGAATCGGCAGACTCTTGGATGTGACATCTATATTAAACTCCGCCCATGCAGGGCTCAGAGACGATTGCAGAAGAGGGGTCAAAAAGATTGTATGAGCCAAGGAGAAGACGTGTAACCATATGGAAATACAGTCTTTCAGGTACCTAGGACCATGTTCTTATGAACCTGCAACAATTGTATCACCATCCATGCAAACTAAAGCAGACAAATCTCAATGTGAAACTATGGAAATGAGCAGCAGGCCATGATTTTAGTTGAAGAAATATTGGCAGGTAATTACTGCTGGGTGAGTAATAGCTCATCTTCTTAAGGGAAGAGACTCTGGTTGGGCTGAGTAGATCCAAGTGTATGAACCTGCACTGAGGGATATCTGGGGACACTAACGTGACAAGATGGGCCCTGACACAGATGCTGGGATGTATGAATTCCAGTGGGGAGAGGGTGCCAGTGGGAGAAGGCATAGAGATGATCAGAAATTTCTGTGTGAAATACACAAAATTCAACAAAATTTACGTTAAAAGGCAACCAGTTGCCTGTTGGAACATACAGATCCTTTCCCATAATTAGTTTTAAGATTTGGATTGCAAGGTTTTGTGACAAAAAGTTTTCGTATCGATCTATATCCCCCCAGAATTGACTAGAGACCAAGACAACAGCTCCAGAGAAAGTAGACTGTTTTGCTTCTCATCCACCTGTGCCCATTTTCTAAGCCTAGGGAACAATCTGCGGTGGGGACGCGGTAGAATGTAAGGGCTGCGATTGGGGTGAATGGTGAAACTACAACAATATAGACTGGACACTCATTTGATCAACTTGATTGAACATACAAGCCCCCCCCCCCTGCTGGATGGTGGGACCCATGAGCTGTGTGGGTTTGGGCACAACTGCTTGCAAATTGGTTTTACATGAAGGATGCTTGTACTCACAAATTATCACTTATTGTTAAAACAAAATAAAACAAAACAAAACAAAACAAAAAAACCAGAAAGATGCAGAAAAGTTATGGCAGAATGCATGATCTGGGAGGGGTAGGGGTGGGGTGGGGGGAAGGGAAGGGGATATATGCCTGAACTGAATTGGAAAATGATGTATGAAATACACAAAGCATCAATAAAAAAAAAAGATAGTAATATAGAACTCCATAGAAGGGCATCTCTGAGGAAAAGAGTCAGGAAAACTGAATGAAGCAAGAGAGGAGATCCTAAGATAATCAGCAGGTGCATGACTTAGAATCAAGCAGAAATAGTTCCTTGTATGTGGTGCACAGATGCAGCAGAGGCCCCAGGGCACTTGCTGGATATTGTCAGGTACTATATTGGAAAGAAACTACTAGATTACCACAAGGTGTGATTTAGTTATATTTACTGAATATTTTACTCCTCGAAGGGTTATAGAGCATTCAAAGGAAGCAAAGTGAATATGATTTAAGTTAAAAGATTTATTTGTCCTCCATGAGAAAAGAATTTTATCTGAATGTGCTGAACCCTGCTTCCTACTCCTCTTCCCTATGAGAGGACACCTGGTGATTTGATCACAGACATCATTCTTTCTCAGTTGGATTTTATGAATTCGAAAGATCATCTATGAAGATCATCTATAACTAATACTGAGCTACTATGTGTTCAAAACTTTCAAGAGAGTAGATTACATGTTATCGCTGATAAATACATTCAAAGAATAACAAGGCAAATTTTAGAAGCTTAATTATCTTGACAGCAAAGCTGATGTCACAATTATACACAGAAATCCAAATTCATAAAATTAATTAATAAGGTAGAGAGAAATTTAAGATGATTTCAATGGAAAAAGTATTACCCCACATATTAAATTGTTAAATGCTTAAGTAGTCAATAAAACTTTAATGCAAAATAACAAGAAACTTTATAACATGGTACAGAATAATTTAAATGAAATATGTAAAATAACAAGTCTATTTGTGAAGAAAAGTGAATATTTTAAAAATTAATGTTACTGATTGATAACACTGAAGACTGTAATGATGGATAGTCATATTCATAGGGAATGAGAGTAATAAGCAGGTACTGGGTCAGTATATTCAGATAAAAATTATTTCTCATGGAGTATTCTCCATGTGAAAAATCTTTTAAGTTAAATCATACTTACTTTTCTCTCTTTAAACTCTATAATCCTTCTATCTCATTTCACATTTTATTAAAAAATAAGTTAAAGATGAATTAGATGTTTAACATTTAAATTAACAATGTATTAGAATGAGAAATTACTTTCAAATTCTTATTTTAAAGGACAAAGCAAAATTTAGTAGTTGATGCTAATAAAATTGAAAGTATGAAAAGCACAAATTATGTAAAATGAAAAGGCAGAAACTGTAATCAAAGAATTCAAAAAATCTACAACTAACTTGACAAGAAATATTCAAATATTTATTTTAGTCAAATTCTGAGTAAATTAATACAGAATTTTTGCTATCTATTGGTCATAAAAAACAGCATGTTTAATGTGTTCCTTACTTCTGTACCAAATCCAAACAGAGAATCTCTGATGGAATCAGCCAAAGAGACTGGTAACTTAGCTCATAATTTGGCAATATTCTCATACAACAGACTGACCAATTTCACACTAGAAATAAAGTAAATGAAGATACAAAATAAGTTGAGAGAGGGCCAGCCAGAGAGATTGCTCACTGAGTAAATGGTCTTATTGTGCAAGCCTCAAACTTGAGTTCAGAGCCCCAGAACCCATGTAAAAGTAAAATAGACTAGTTTAAAGGTCTTTGTTCCTAGTGTCCTTGTGGGAAATTGGACACAGTGACAGGAGATCTCCAAAGCTAGCAGGCCAGCTAGTCTGGCTTACCCCGATAAAACTCTAAGACAATCAACATGAGGTAGTGAGGATGAATACCAAGGGTTGTCATTTGACCTCCAAACATATGCTGTAGTACAAGAATGCCTATACACACACACATACACACACACACACACACACACACACACACACACACACACACACAGTTTAGAGAGGAAGTTTACCATAAAAACAAATAGAACGTTGATTTACTTTCCATGAAACAAGTGGACACTGTAAACGTATCAATGCTTAAAACATCAGGAAAGTTATTGTGTCTAGGAAAGAAGGCAACCTATCAACTAGTGAGAATCCCAAACCCAAAGGGAACGCTAGCAACCAAGGAAGAACTGAGGTGTGTTTGAAAGACTTAAGAATGTCCCAGAAAAGGATATTTTGACTTAGTCCTTTCTGATTTTCCCCCACTCTCTTTCTTTTTTTATTTTTTTATATTTTTTATTGATGCTCTGTGCATTTCATACATCATTTTCCAATTCAGTTCAAGCATATATCCCCTTCCCTTCCCCCCACCCCACCCCTACCCATCCCAGATCATGCATTCTGCCATAAGTTTTCTGCATCTTTCTCTGCTTTTTTGTTTTGTTTTCATTTTTTTTAACAATAAGTGATAATTTGTGAGTACAAGCATCCTTCATGTAAAACCAATTTGCAAGCAGTTGTGCCCAACCCACACAGCTCATGGGTCCCACCATCCTGAAAGGGGGGGCTTGTATGTTCAATCAAGTTGATCAAATGAGTGTCCAGTCTATATTGTTGTAGTTTCACCATTAACCCCAATCAAAGCCCTTACATTCTACCACGCCCCCTCTTCCGCAGATTGTTCCCTAGGCTTAGAAAAGGGGCACAGGTGGATGAGAAGCAAAACACTCTACTTTCTCTGGAGCTGATGTCTTGGTCTCTAGTCAATTCTGGCTGTTTTCTTTCATGGGCTGCCAGCTTGTCCAGGCATAACCTTTCGATCCTACTAATGAAGCACATGCAATTAGATATTTAGGTATTAAACAGTATAATATATAGCCTTTCGATCCTACTAATGAAGCACACACAATTAGATATATAGGTATTTAAACAGTACTAATTGTTATGGTAGGTTTCTTTGGTATAGACACAGATGTTTGGATGGTATGTTAATTCATGATTTACATTTTCTTCTGTTAAGTATGGCAGGGTCTTCGTGTGGTTTATAACATCTCCTAACCATTAGAGGATGTAAGCTTGTGGCATCAGCCATGGGTTATTCCTCCAATGAGAGAGCTAATAGCCAATTAGATTTGGGATATACAGAAATATGGCTGCCACTGCTGCACAGTATTTCCAGGCAGATGACGTGTAGCTGGTGCTGACGGAGGAGTCTTGCTTGACTCAAGGAGACCTATATTTGCTTTATTGGTATAGTGGTCTTTGCTAACACTCTCTGGCATCCCAGAGACCATCGGTATACTTGCAAGTGCGGTCTCCATACATCTTTCCCATGTTTATATCAGGTCTTCAACAGCAGGGCCTTATCGTCTCTCTTCCTGCAGATATCCCAGTTTGGAGGCAAGGAGCCTTTACCATTTGTGGGGGCTTGGATCCCCTGGCCAACATCTGCTTCGTAGAATAATCCATTGTTGATGTCAGAGCTCCTATATTAATATATTTTGTTTAAGTGCATAGCTTAAGGAGACTTTAGCATTATATTTGGTTCTGAATAGAGAATAATCCTTTTCACAGTTTCTATGTCCATTAGTCAATTAAAGAAGGCAGTTTTACTGATTTTACAAGAGAATACCTCTATAACAGCTGGCTCCAATCTACACTTGGAGAACGACCTCATCATCATCTTATTTCTCCTTATTCTATGGGGGGGAGTTAAGAAAGTCTCTTGTATTAAAACCTTTGCGGCACCTAGAAGGTAAGCTTCATTAGGAATCATTAAAAATAGTTGTTACTAGTAGGATCCACAGAGAGGCCTGATGTCTGCAGCAGTCTGAGGCATTTCTTCCCTTCAATGCCCAGAGGAGTCAATCCTGCTGGCACTTTCTGGTACATCCTACTCACTGCAAAGCTGCATTTTCTTTCTCAGCCATTAAATTGGTGATACTCTGGCCTGTTGGAACATACAAATCCTTACCCATAGTTAGTTTTAAGATTTGGGTTGCAAGGTTTTTTTGACAAAAAGTTTTCATATCTATCTATATCCCCCTTTTTTATTTAAGGTTTTTATTTTTGACCCATGAGTCTCAAAAAAGCAGTTGTTTTATACATACCTATAGGGTGGAATCAAGGCACAGATTTCATCAAGTTCACCCATGCTGTTTTGGGTTACTGTATGTGATTAACTTGGGAAACAAAGTTTATTTTTGAGTTAAATCATCCTATAGGTGAAAGAGATTGCTACCAGGTGATACTATATGACAGCAAAATTATAGAGAACATTTGTTTATACCAATCCCAAAGTAATTGTTATACAGATCTTAGTTAAAGCTAATGTGGACAAGAGCAATTTATACCACCAATTAACTCAGATGCATTACTGTTTTTATCAGCCTTGAAACCAATGTTGTCCAATATGCACATATTTACTTTTACTAAGTCCTAAAACACCATGTATTCTGTAGACAGAGTCTGGGCAAAACTGGATACTTGTTGAACTCATGTCAATTAAACATGCACCAATCAAATATACACCCGTGTCCCTCTCCCACCCCTCCCACCCTTCCCGAGTCACCATTTCAGTCAGCCTTCTGGTGCAATCTTTCTGTTGTTGTTCTTTTAATATGCATCCCTCTCCACAAGAAATATTTATAACTGGGTTATTGGTACTAGCATCCACATATGAGAGATACCATTTGTCGTTTGTTTTTCTGGGACTGTGTTACTTCACTTAACATGATGTCTTCAAGCTCCATCCATTTACGTGCAAAGTTCATAATGTTGTCTTTCTTTACCGGTTGCTTCTAGTCTTACTGTTCTCTAGCTAAGACTTTAAGCTCTATATTGAATAGGAATGGAGAGTGGACATGCTCATCTCCTGATTTTAGTGGAAATTCTTTGAGTTTTTATCAATTTAGTAGGATCATGACTGTGGGCTTGTTGTATGTTGCCTTTATTAGGTTGAGATATGTGCCCTGTATCTCTAGCCTCTCCATGACTTTGATTATGAAAGGACATTGAGTTTTCTCAAAAGCCTTTTCTGCATCTAATGAAATGATTGCATGATTATTTGTTTTTCAGTCTGTTAATGTGATGGATTACACTTACTGATTTACATATGTTGAAGCATCCGGACATCTATGAAATAAAGCCAACTTGATCATGGTGGATAATCATTTTTATGTACTCTTAAATTCAATTTGCAAGTGTTTATTGAAAAGTTTTCATCTATGTTCATCACAGAGATTGGCTTATAGTGGTCTTTTTGTTGTATCTTTGTTTGGTTTGAGTATTTGGGTAATAATAATGGTTTCATAAAAAGAATTTGTAAGTGTTCCTTCATTTTCTGTTTACTAATTTTACTAATTTATTTCCATTTTCTAATTTGAAGAATATCATTCATTATTAGTTCTTTCAAGATCTGGTAGACTTCCACACTATTATCCATTTTGTTCTTGTTTTATTTTAGTTGAGATATTTTTAATTAATGTATCAATCACATTGATGGTTACAAGTATATTTAAATTATTTACCTCACCTTGTTCTAATTTTGGTAGATCATATGTATCCACCAAGATATGTATTTATTTCTTTTAGATTTCCCAGTGTAGTGGAACATAGGCCTATAAAGCATGTTGTAATGATTCTCTAAATTTCCTAATTATCTACAGTAATTTATTTCTTTTTCACTATGATTTTATTAATTTCAGTCCTCTCTTTAGTTAACTTGGCTAAAGCTTTGTCAATCTTATTAATCTTTTCAAAGAACCAATTCTTCCTTTCATTCATCGTTTTTACTATTTATTTTTCATTTGTGTTACCATTTAATTAATTTCATCCCTGATTTTAATGATCTCTTCCCACCAACTTTTTTGGGTGTTGTTTGTTCTTGTTTCCCAAGGTTTTCAGGTGTATCATTGAGTTATCAATATAATATTTATCCAGTTTATTGAGGTGGAGACAGTGCTATATACTTTCCTATTAGAACTTCCTTCCTTATGGCTCATAGGATTTGGGATGTTGTATTTTCATTTCCATTCAGTTCTAGGAATTTTTCCCTCTTTTCCTAATTTTTAAAAGTTTTTCTACAATTTATTTTGCTCATATTTAGATACCAACCCCATCTGCACCCCCTTATTACCACTCTCAATTTCATGTTCTCTCTTTCTCTCTTCTCTCTCTCTCTCTCTCTCTCTCTCCTCTTATATTATATATATATATATATTATATTATATTATATATAAATATATATATATATCAGCGCCTATAGAGTCAAATTTATGTTCCCCAACATGTCCTTAGTCATGTCCTTAATCTACCAGAGCCTGGTTAACCTGCCAAGAACCACACCCTTATAAGGAAACTGACTATCCTTCACCATTTTCCAACTATGCCACATATAAGGCTGAGGTTTCTTATCCACTTTTCCAGTCTATATTGGGATTTTGACTGTCTTAAGCTTACATGGGACTTGTGTATGTTGTGACCATCTGTGTTCTTTGAGCAACTGCACAGTTATCTGGAAAATTCTGTTTCTTTGTAGTCATCCATCACCTAATCTTACAATCTTTTTGCCTCTCCTCTGCAATGATCCTTGAGCTTTAGAGGCACAAGTTTGATATAGGTACCTTATTCTAGAATAGTCACTTTGCAGCATCTTACTTTCTGCACATTGTCCAATTGTGGACTCTGTGTTAATCACCAGATGGTACATAAGGAAGCTCCTTTAGTAAGAGTTGAGAGAGCATATAATCTATGGGTATAATAGTAAGTTGATAAGATTCATTTTAATACCCTCAAGTAAGTATTTAGCAGGCCAAGGCCTTTCTAGTCAATATTCCTGGGCCTGATATCAATTTCACTATGGGCTCCATCTTATTGAAGCAGATCTTAAACACAATTAGAAGGTAATTATTCATTCCCTTAAATATTCATTCCACTATCATACCAGAGGTGACAACTTTCCAGACCAATTGTTGTTGAAGCACCCAGGCTTTTATGATTTCTTATGCTTTTAGTTCTGCTACTGTGCATAGGACCTTCCAGCACTATGAAACATAGCCGGTGGAGATAAAGCTTGAAGTTCAGTGCCATTTTGCTTTCTCCTTGTTTTTTCCACCTATGGCTCTTATATGTAATGTCTTCAGCAACCGGGTCTTACCGTGAAGTTCTGGTGGGTAACCAAGAACAAGCCAGTGCCAGTATTGTTTGAATTAGAATGGGAACCCAGATCACCAGCTCAGCAGGGGAGTCCACCCTGCTTTGCGTTTGTACTATAAACTTATAGTGGCTAACAGGAGCAATGCCCCCTGTTGTACAGTAATTCCCTTTTATTTCATTTTATAATGTATATGTATATCCCTTAAGAAGCTTCCATTGGGGGTCAAGAGATGGCTCAGAGGTTAAGAGTGCTAGCTGTTCTTGCTGAGGACCTGGGTTCAAAATATACGCACCTACCTGGAAGCTGACAAACTGTCCATAACTACAGTTTCAGTGGAATCTAACACCCATTGTTGACCTCTGTGGGAATGGCACAACACGGTGCACTTACATACATGCACACAATGTAGTTATTCACAGAAATTAAAAATAATCAAACATTTTGCTAATGATCTTCAGGAGCGCCCGGTGCGTGGCTCACTGCGCGGGGCCGGTGCTAGTGGCCTCGACCTTGGTGCGGGCGGGAGTAGCCCTGGCAGGCATCTGCCACCTCTGCCGCGGTAGGGGGGCCGTGGGCGGGACCATCCTAGTCTCTTTTGTGCTGGGACCAGGGGCCGGTGTTAGTGGCCTGCACCTTGGTGCGGGCTGCCGGGGGCGTAGGCTAGGTCAGGCATCCCCCCCCCGCCCCCGAGATTGGTGAGAATCCAAGTGGACCTTTTCCTTGGAGAACCTTCAGAGCAAGAAGAGAAGAGTGGTTTGCAAAATAGAAAAACTAGACAAAGTCAATACTCCATAAACAGGAGGAGGAAAGGGGAAAAAAAAAAAAACAGCTAAAGGAGGAAAGAAGTAAACCATCCCTAACATAGTGAAAAGGTATTGTGATCTGAACCACAAAAGGAAGCCCACATGCCAGGACACACGAAGGGACAACATGGGAAAGGACAGGAAATTTCCTGCATCAAGCGCTACCACACCAGTAGGAGATAGCTACAATGGGACCCCATGGAGGAGACCCAAGGAACAATCTTAGAGGAATAATTCAGACCTATGAAGAGAAATTAAAGAACAAAAGAGGCAATTCAGGCGAACTAATGAGGGAAAATGAAAAACTCAAAAAGGACCTAGAGGGATACAATGACAAACATCAGAAAGAACTAAAAACAGATTGACAAACTCCAGAAAAACTAGAAGGAGAAAAAAAAAGACAGAGAACCTAAAGAGAGAGAATGAAAAAACTCAAAAAGGATCCTAGAGGACTACAATGACAAACTTCGGAAGAAATAAGGAACAGCCAAACAAAACTCCACAAGACTAGAGGGAGAAAAAACAAACTCCGAAAGGAAGTAGAAACACTGAAAAGGAGACAACCACCGAAGAGGTAAGGACACCAAGAAAGAGATTGATAAGCCCAAGAAAGATTGAGAAGCTCACAAAAGGAAATGGAAGTACTAAAGAAACACAGGATGAAATGAAAAACGCAATTAGAACACACATTCAATCAAGAAGAAAGGAAAGGAAAAAGCCTCNTCACCAATACATCACCTCCCCCCACCCTTGACCATATGATCAGCATGGGGGGGGGGTCTTGTAATGTCTTTCTATTATTTATTTATCTTATTTTTATTGAGGTTTTACAATATAATTTAATGACATTTAGATCCCCTTCCCTATCTGTACATGCCCCTTATTGACCCCTGCCCAATTTATATATATATATATATATATATATCAAGGCCTATAGAGTGAAATTTATGTTCCCAAATGTCCTTAGTCATGTATTAATCTACCAGAGCCTGGTTAACCTGCCAAGAACCACACCCTTATAAGGAAACTGACTATCCTTCACCATTTTCCAACTATGCCACATATAAGGCTGAGGTTTCTTATCCACTTTTCCATGTCTATATTGGGATTTTGACTGTCTTAAGCTTACATGGGACTTGTGTATGTTGTGACCATTGCTGTGAGTTCATTTGAGCAACTGCACAGTTATCTGGAAAATTCTGTTTCTGTGTAGTCATCCATCACCTAATCTTACAATCTTTTTGCCTCTCCTCTGCAATGATCCTTGAGCTTTTAGAGGCACAAGTTTGATATAGGTACCTTATTCTAGAATAGTCACTTTGCAGCATCTTACTTTCTGCACATTGTCCAATTGTGGGACTCTGTGTTAATCACCAGATGGTACATAAGGAAGCTCCTTTAGTAAGAGTTAAGAGATGCATTAATCTATGGGTATAATAGTAAGTTGATAAGATTCATTTTAATACCATAAGTATTTAGCAGGCCAAGGCCTTTCTAGTCACATATTCCTGGGCCTGATATCAATTTCACTATGGGCTCCATCTTATGAAGCAGATCTTAAACACAATTAGAAGGTAATTATTCATTCCCATAATATTCATTCCACTATCATACCAGAGGTGACAACTTTCCAGACCAATTGTTGTTGAAGCACCCAGGCTTCTTATGATTTCTTATGCTTTTAGTTCTGCTACTGTGCATAGGACCTTCCAGCACTATGAAACATAGCCGGTGGAGATAAAGCTTTGAAGTCAGTGCCATTTTGATTTCTCCTTGTTTTTTTCCACCTATGGCTCTTATATGTAATGTCTTCAGCAACAGGGTCTTACCGTGAAGTTCTGGTGGGTAACCAAGAACAAGCCAATGGCCAGTATTGTTTGAATAGAATGGAAACCCAGATCACCAGCTTCAGCAGTGGGAGTCCATCCCTGGCTTTGAGTTTTTACTATAAACTTATAGTGGCTAACAGGAGCAATGCCCCCTGTTGTACAGTAATTCCCTTTTATTTCATTTTATAATGTATATGTATATCCCTTAAGAAGCTTCCATTGGGGGTCAAGAGATGGCTCAGAGGTTAAGAGTGCTAGCTGTTCTTGCTGAGGATCTGGGTTCAAATATAAGCACCTACCTGGAAGCTGAAAACTGTCCATAACTACAGTTTCAGTGGAATCTAACACCCATTGTTGACCTCTGTGGGAATGGCACAACACCGGTGCACTTACATACATGCACACAATGTAGTTATTCACAGAAATTAAAAATAATCAAACATTTTTAAAAGGATGCTTCTCAGAGGGGCCGGTGCTAGTGGCCTGCACCTTGGTGCGGGCGGGAGTAGTTACCTGGGCAGGCATCTGCCACCTCTGCCGCAGGTAGGGGGCCATGGGCGGGACCGTCCTAGTCTCTTTTGTGCTGGGACCAGAGGGGCCGGTGCTAGTGGCCTGCACCTTGGTGCGGGCTGCCGGGGCGTGGGCTAGGTCAGGCATCCCCCCCCCCGCCCCCGAGATTGGTGAGAATCCAAGTGGACCTTTCCTTGGAGAACCTTCAGAGCAAGAAGAGAAGAGTGGCTTGCAAAATAGAAAACTAGACAAGTCAATACTCCATAAACAAGGAGGAGGAAAGGGGGGAGAGGAAAGGCGGACAAAAAAAAAAACAGCTAAAGGAGGGAAGGCAAGTAAAACCATTCCCTAACATAGTGGAAAAGGATATTGTGATCTGAACCACAAAAGGAAGCCCACATGCCAAATGACCGACGAAGGGACAAACTGGAAAGTGACACAGGAAATTTCCTGCATCAAGCGCTACCACACCAGTAGGAGATAGTACAATGGGATCCCCCATGGAGAGACCCAAGGAACATATCTTAGAGGAATAATTGCAGACCTATGAAGAGAAATTAAAGAACAAAAGAGGAATTCAGGGAACTATGAGGGAGAAATGAAAAACTCAAAAAGACCTAGAGGGATACAATGGAAAACATCAGAAAGAACTACAGAAAACAGATTGACAAAACTCCAGAAAAAACTAAAGGAGAAAAAAAAGAAACTAGAGACTAAAGGAGAGAGAATGAAAAAACTCAAAAAAGGACCTAGAGGGATACAATGACAAACCTTCGGAAAGAAATAAAGGAACAGACCAAACAAAACTCCACAAGAACTAGAGGGAGAAAAACAAACTCCGAAAGGAGTAGAAACACTGAAAAAGGAAGCCACAACCACCGAAGAGGTAAGGAGCACCAAGAAAGAGATTGAGAAGCACCAAGAAAGATTGAGAAGCTCAAAAACGGACAATGAAGTACTAAAGAAAACACAGGATGAAATGAAAAAGGCAATTAGAACACACATTCAATTCAAGAAGAAAGGAAAGGGAAAAGCCTC
>VZQC01003661.1:944917-960444 GCA_009823505.1 Rhizomys pruinosus
TATTTCCTTTTTCATTTCATCCTGTGATTTCCTTAATATATCCATTTCCTTTATGAGTTTCTCAATCTCTTCTTGGTGCTCCTCACTTCGTTGGTTGGCCTCCTTTTTCAGTGTTTCTACTTCTTTAAGGTGTTTGTTTTTTTCTCTCTCACGTTCTTTCTGGAGTTTGTCAATCTCTTCCTTTAGTTTGTTATTGTATCCCTCTAGGTCCTTTTTGAGTTTTTCATTCTCTCTCATTACTTCTCTGAGTTCTTCCTTTAGTTTGTCATTGTATCCCTCTAGGTTCTTTTTGAGTTTTTCATTCTCTCTCTTTACTTCTCTGAGTTCTTCTTTATGTTCTTTAATTTCTCTGCGTAGGTCTGCAATTATTCCTCTAAGGTCTGTTTCTGGTGTCACCTCCAGGGGGATCTGATTGTAGCTGTCTCCTACCGGGTTGGTAGAGCTTGGTGCGGAATTATCCTGCACCTTTCCCATGTTGTCTCTTCGTCGTCTCCCTGGCATGTGGGTTTCCCTTTTGTGATTCAAATCTCAAATGCCTTTTCAGTGTGTTGAAGGCTGAAAGCTTGTTTAATTTTGCTTGCCTCCTTCCAATGCCTTTTTTTTCCCTTCCTTCCCTCCTCGTTGTTTATGGAGGGCTGACTTGTCTAGTTTTCAGGCTTTCACTTTTGTTTATATATTGGATACTGGAATTCTCTTCCTTTCCTGTTTTGAATGTTCTCTTAATCCACTGGATACTCTCTTCTCAATTCCAGTTCTTGACAGGGGGGCGTGTCCTAACTTAGCCCACACCCCGGTACCTTCCTGGAGTGGTGGCAGGCTTGTCCAGAGCCCTGCCCTGCTCAGGACCCCAATATGGCATCTGTTCCTGACTCCAAAGCCAGGATCCCCTCCCACTTGTGACTATGGGGTGGGGGCGGGGCCACCCAGCCGGGCAGCCGTGCTTTGGCAGGAATTAGGAGTCAGGTCTAGATCTGCCAATCATTGTGCCCCCTTTGCCAAAACTCAGCAAATCAATTGTCCTGCACCCGTGGATCAATGCCCTGATTTTACCTTCCTGGAGCAGTGGTGGGCTTGTCCTGAGCCCTGCCCTGCTCAGGACCCCAATATGGCGTCTGTGCCTGTCTCCAAAGCCAGGATCCCCTCCCACTTGTGACTACGGGGTGGGGGCGAGGCCACCCAGCCGGGCAGCCCTGCTTTGGCAGGAATTAGGAGTCGGGTCTAGGTCCGCCAGTCACTGGGCCCCCTTTGACACAACTCAGCAAATCAATTGTCCTGCACCCGTGGGTCAATGCCCTGATTTTACCTTCCTGGAGTGGTGGTAGGTAGGCTTGTCCTTTGAATGCAATTTTGGTTGAAGTTTTGTTCTATACCATCAGGCTCCTACAAACCTAGTTAAAAACTATCCTCAAAGGTGGGCTGGAGAGCTGGATCAGCTGTTTAGAGCACCTACTGTGTTTGAACAGAACTAGGTTTTGTTCTCAGTAGGAATGTCAGGTGGTTCACAACCATTTTTAAGTCTAGGACAGGGGTTCCAACTCCCTCTTCTGGCTTCTCCAGGCATTCTTTTTATTTTGAATTATTTAAAGTATTTTAAATTATCCCATAGGTTTTGTTGTGTTGAATTATTATTGTCCTTCAGTTCCAGGAATGCTTTTATTTCTTTCTTCATCTCTTCCTTGATGACAATTGACAAGTTGGAACTCATTAAACTCAAAGGCTTATGTACATCAAAAGAAGCAATCAAGGAAGTGAAGAGAAATCCCACAGAGTGGGAGGAAACATCTGATAAAGCATTGATTTCCAGAATATATAAACTACTCAGAAAACAAAGAAGAAACAAAACAAATGACCCACGCAACAGATGGAGGAAAGAGCTGAACAGAGACTTCACAAGTGAGAAATTAGAGATGGCTGAAAAACATCTTAAGAAGTGTTCAATGTCGCTAATAGTTAAGGAAATGCAAATCAACACCACTTTAAGATATCACCTTACTCCAATAAGACTAGATGGGATCAAGAAAACAAATGATACCAAGTGCTGGAGAGATTGTGGGGAAAGAGGAATACTCATCCACTGCTGGTGAGAATTTACATACAGCCACTAGGGAAAGCATTATGGAGAACCCCTGGAAGACTTTGAATGAACTTGCCACCTGACCCAGCCACACCACTTCTGGGCGTGTAGCCACAAGACTCATCTTACCGTAGAGATACATGCACAGCCAGGTTTATTGCAGCTCTCTTCACAATAGCAAGGAGTTGGTACTAACCCAAGTGCCCCTCAACTGACGAGTGGATAGAGAAAATGTAGTACATCTAAACAATGGAGTTCTATGCAGTGTTTAAGAAAGATGAAATCATGAGCTTTGCTGATAAATGGCTGGAGCTAGAAGATATCATGCTGAGTGAAGTAACCCAGTCCCAGAAAAACAAACGAGGAATGGTATCCCTGATCTGTGGATGCTACCAACAATTACCTAATTCTATGGCAAACTTAGCAATGTCAATGTGTTCTGAAAACAACTGTGCTCTTACATTGTGTATCCCTTAAAACATAATAAACAAATAAAAAATAAATTAAAAAAACAAGAAAATGTAAAAGAAAGGCTCCTTGAGCCATTTGGTGAGTGATGTTTAACATAGGGATCCTATCCAGGGTTCAACATTCTGGAGGCTCCCATTCTTTGAAGTTTGGCTAATTGTGGTTTTCTGTGTGCATCACACTCTGATGTGTGTGTGTGTGTGTGTGTGTGTGTGTGTGTGTGTGTGTAAGACTTACTGGTGAAAATTGAGGGGTGCACTCATTTTCTCTCTGCCTGAATTCCACAATGTTCCATGAGTATTAGGCATATATGCCTCTCCTAGGATTGGGCATCTTTCAGATATTTATATTCTGTGTCTGAACAGTTGTGGTATTCTGAAGTAGCCTCCATCCATTGCAAAGAGAAGATTCTTTGATGAGTGGTGTATGGTAAGCTTGTCTTTAAATATAAGATTCCATATTTAGCTATAAGAAATTGAGAAATATGACACTGATGGGTTTTATCTAGTCTCTATGTCCTCCCCAGCCCTGTGCATTTGGCTGAGCTTACAGTGGCTCTCCAGAATTCACATCCATTGAGTAGATTGTAAGTCCAGTTAGAAAGATGATGATTATCCTCCCCCAGATAACAGGGCTACCACTGCACTGGTAGAGGTAATTTTCTGTATGGCTCAATATAGTTATTAAGCATTAATGTTGGGTTGTACCAATGATTGATTTTCTCTCTTAGCAGTGTGCACATTATCTAAAATTATGAGCACTAAATTTTAACTAAAAGTCTTCCACTCCATTGCTGCTTCTTTAATCTAAGGCCTATCCATAAACCATGTCCTTTTCTAAGCCGTGGGGTTTTATTTTCTCTTTCTGGAAGATAATCAAAAACTTTTGTGATGGCCTGTATTATTCTGAGTGTGCCCTGGATTGCTCTCATTGAAGAATCAAAGGGAACTTTCCTCTGGCGCTGTGATCCCTGCCAGTCAGCCCCCAGTTAACATCACTCTTGCACTAATGTTGAGAGAGTGTATGTGCATTTCTCATGGGGTTTCAGAGGTATCAGACTATGCTCTGTATTCCCTAGACACACAAGGTCCAATCATCTCTGTTCTTTTTTCTTCCCTTCCAAATTCCCTCCTCTTTCCCGAGCCCTGGCATCCCCATCATCCTCATTCTCCTCCTCTGTATTTTCTCCATTTCCCACCAAGAACCCCCATATGACCGTCTTCCTCCCCTCAACCCAACACCCCCACTATCCCCATCTGCTCAACAATGTCATCTGTTCCTAACTATGCTCCACTTTCAGATTCTTTCTTTTCCTTTACCTCCATGTACCCTTTCAAACTTCTTAGCTTCTGGTGAGACATCATGAGATATACTCACATGTAGTGGAATGGTACTATAATCTACTAATGAGGTAAATGTATTGCTTGACTTTCTCCCTTTGTATTACTTCACTTACAATAACACTTTCTAGCTCCATCCTTTTACCCACATTTCATGTTTTCTTATTACTGAGAAGTTCTCCATCATGTAGATGTACCTCATTTTTATTATTATTATCCATTTGTCAGTTTTAGGATATTTAGGTTGTTTCAATTTCTAAGATATTGTGAAAAGAGCAGAATCAAACAAAAATGTACAGGTATCTGTACAGTATGATGAGCCTTTGGGGTATATGCCAAGGAGTGGTACAGCTGGGTCATATGGCAATTTCATTTTAGTTTTTGAGAGTTCCCCACACTGCTTTCCATAGTGGCTTCACTAGATTGCATTCCCACCAGCAGTGAATTAGTTTCCACCTTTTCCACATCCTGGACAGTACCTGGTGTCTTTCATTCTGGTGATCTTATCCAGTATGATTGGGGAAAGATGGGATCTTAAAGGTTTATTTTATTAATCTGAGTTTCTCTAATTACCAAGGATGTTGACCAGTTTTAAAGTGCGTTTTAGTTATTTTTATTTCTTCATTTGAGAATTCTCTATTCAGGTATATAGCCCATCTTTTTATTTGGTTATTTATTTTCTCACTACTTTGTTTCTTGAGTGCTTCATATATTCTAGATATTAATACTCTGTCAGATGTGTAACTGGGAAAAAAATTTCTCCCATTCAGTGGGTTTCCTCTTCACTTCTTGGTTGTTTCTTTTGTTGTGAACAAGCTTTGCAGTTTAACCAGGTCCCACTTATTGATTGTTGCCATTAATGCCCAAGCAACTGATGTCAAATTAAGAAAGTCTTTTCCCATGCCTACATCTTGTAGCATACTACCTATGTATTCTTCTAGCAGCTTCAGAGTTTCAGATTTTATAATCAGGTCTCTGATCAACTTGGAGTTGACTTTTGTGCTGGAAGAAAGATAAGGTCCTGGTTTCATTCTTCTACAGGAGGAGATCCAGTTCTGCCAGCATTATTTGTTGAAGTGTTGTCTTTCCCACATTGTGTATTCTTGGAACCTTTGTCAAATATAGGTGGCTGAAATTATATATAGTCATGATTTTGTCAACTATCCTGTTCCATTCATATACTTGTCTATTTTTGTGCCACTACCATACTGTTTTCATAACTGCTGCTCTCCAATATAACCTGAGATCTGTTGAGCTCTGTTATGGTGATGACCCTGAATTGTTCTTTTGCATAAAATTGTTTTGGATATCTGGGATCTTTTGTGAATATATATGCATTTTGGGATTATTTTTCTACCTTTGTGAAGAATGATTTGGGTATTTGGAATGGCATTGCATTGAATCTATGAATTGGTTCCGGCAGGTCTTTTTTTTTTTGTCTTACATAGACTGGTGTTAATATATTATGGGGAGAATGACAGGGGTGGCTTCTCAACAGGCGGGTTCCAGGACCCAAGAATATCAGAGCCCTGTTGCTTCCAGCACTGGATTCCAGGACTATTGGAGCCCAGTCACTTTTGATGTGGGGTTCCAGAACCATCCTAGCACCTTCACTTCCAGAGCTGGGAGAGACACAGGGTGAGCTTCTTGGCAGGAAGTTTCCAGGAACTTCTCAGCCTTGGTGCATGCAGTGCAGGATTCCAGGACCAACTGAGCACTGTTGCTTCCAGCTCAGGATTTCAGGACCATCCCAGCCCAATCTCTTCTGACACAGGGTGTCTTCAAGGACCATGCAAGCCCCATCGCTTCAGATGGAGGGTCAATGAAGCTGCTCTAACTTCCAAACCAGATTGGGTAAGGCCCTGTTGTTACCTAGGTGGTCACAGGATTGGGCAGGGGGAAAACACAGTGCTGCCCACCCTCATTGTGGCCATCCTGGTGGGAACAAAGAAGGTGAGTTGGAGCACAAAGTAACAGGAGAGACAGCAAACCTTCCAACCAAGAGGAACAGGCCTTCAAGCAATGGAAGAAGCACTGCAATGTCACATAACACTATAAAAACAAATCAAATCCACATGCCAAGAGCACAAAGGAAAATCAATAACATGGGTAAAGCAAATAACAAATCCTCAACAAAATTTAGCAGTCCTATAGAAGACTCCAACAATTAATTATCTCTGGAGATAATCCAGGAATCAGATCTTAAAAGAAACTAATAGAAAAACTCAAAAAAAATTAAGGGAGAGAATGAGAAGCTCAGGAATGAGCTTAATGAAAACACTGAAAAGATCCCAGGATGAGATAAAACAAGAAACTGACCAGAGAATCAAAAATCTAGAAGGAGAGAATGACAAATTCCAAAGGGAACTTTAAATACTAAAGAAATCTTAGGATGGCATCAGCCGTGGGTTATTCCTCCAAGAAGAGAGCTAATAGCCAATTAGTACATCCTCTAACGGTTAGGAGATGTTATAAGCCACTGTAAGACCCTGTCATATCTAACAGTAAAAAATGTAATTCATGGATTAACATACCATCCAAACATCTGTGTCTATACCAAAGTAACCTACCATAACAATTAATACTGTTTAGATACCTATATATCTAATTACTTTTGCTTCATTAGTATGATTAAAAGGCTGTTCCTGGACAAACTGTCAGCCCATGAAAGGAAACAGCCAGAATTGACCAGAGACCAAGACAACAGCTCCAGAGAAAGTAGACTGTTTTGCTTCTCATCCACCTGTGCCCCTTTCCTAAGCTTAAGGAACAATCTTCGAAAGAGGGGGCGTGGTAGAATGTAAGGACTGTGATTGGGGGGAATGGTGAAACTACAGCAATATAGTCCGGACACTCATTTGATCAACTTGATTGAACATACAAGCCCCCCTGCCCGCTGGATGCTGCGATCCATGGGCTGTGGGGTTTGGGCACAACTGCTTGCAAATTGGTTTTACATGAAGGATGCTTGTACTCATAAATTATTACTTATTGTTAAAAAATGAAAAAAAAAACAAAACTGAAAGATCCAGGACAGTTATGGCAGAATGCATGATCTGGGATGGGGTGGAGTGGGGAGGGAAGGGAAAGGGAAATATGCCTGAACTGAATTGGAAAATGATGTATGAAATACACAATGCATCAATAAAAATGAAAATCAAAAAAAAAAGAAAACACAGGATGAAGTGAAAAATGAAAATTGCACACTGATCTGATCAGCAGGAAAAGATGGGAGAAAGCCTCAATAATAGATTGCATGAAGCGTAAAATGGAATACCAATACTGGAAGGTAGAAGAACTGCAATGCTCAAAGAGTGTGAAAAATTTTAAAAATCACATGAGTGGAACAATCATGAAATATAGGACAGTATGAAAATAGCAAACCTTCACATCATAGGGATAGAGGAAGGAGAAGAATCCCAGGACAAAGGTATTGATCAGATTGCCAACAGAACAATAAAAGAAAATTTCTCCAAACTGAAAAATGACTAACCCATAAAAATACAAGAAGCACATAGAACACAAAATAGACAAGATCAGTAAAGGAATACCCCATGCCATAATACAGTAAAAACTCTAGATACCCAATACAAAGACAAATTACTGAAGGCCACAAGAGAAAAACAAGTTATTTAAAAAGGAAAACCCATCAGAATTACAGCCAACATTCAGTGCAAATGATGAAAGCCAGACAAACTTGGACCAAAGTATTTCTGGTACTAAGGCTGTACATGAAAACCCAGATTACTATACCCAACAAAAATGTCAATTATAGCTAAAAGAAAAATAACAATCTTTCATGACATAAACAAGATGAAAGAATTCATGTGCAGGAAACGAACCCTTCAGAAAATATCCAAAGCAATTGACAGGTCAGAGGAAAGGAGCCATTATTCCCAAGCACCTAGAGAGAGTAATGAATAAAAGCATAACTGCAGAAATACAAACCTAGACCAAGAATGGGAGCAGAAAATACGCTAAAAGGAAGCAACACACATCCCTTTATAATAACTTTGAGTATTAATGGGCTGACTTCCCCAATCAAAAGACATAGACTGGGAGAATGGATTAGGAAACAGAACCTATCTATATGCTGTCTACAAAAAAAATCCATCTTACAGGATAGACACCAACTTACAGTGAAAGGATGGAAAAAATATTCCAAGCAAATTGTACTAAAATGCAAGCAGGAGTTGCTATTCTAATATCAAACAAAATAGAATTAAAAGTGAAACTAATCAGAAGACACAAAGGCCACTACAATCTTACAAAAGAAAAAACAATAGCCATGAAGATTTCACACTCATGAATATATATGCATCAAACTCCAGTGCACCAAACTTTATAAACAAAATTCTACAGGACTTCAAGGCACAGATTGATCTCAGCACACTGACAATGGGTGAATTCAATTCCCCACTGAGCCCATTGGATTGGTCAGCTGGACAAAGGATAAAGAGAGAGAGATATATCTGAACTGAAAAATACAATACAACAAATGGACCTCGCAGATATCTATAGAATATTCCACCCAAACACCAGATAATATATTAAGTCTACTCAGGTCCTCATGGAACATTCTCCAAAATCAATCACATATTGGGACAAAGGAAAAAAAAAAAACCTCTACAAATACAAAAGCATTGAAGTAATCTCATGCATTCTACCAGAGCACAGTGCAATAAATCTCAATATCAACACTAAAATAAGCCCAATTATCTACAAGAACACGTGGAGACTAAACAAAACACTGCTGAATAATGAATGGGTCAATGAAGAAATAAAGAAAGAAATAAAAACATTCTCAGAACTAAATGAAAAAGATAATACAAGACCACGAAACCTATGGGATACTTTAAAAGCAGTCATAAGAGGGAAGTTTAGAGCCCTTAGTCCCTAGATTAAAAAAGCAGAAATAGGACAAAAACAACTTAACACTGCAGGTGGAAACACTTGAGAGACAACAACAATTGAACGCCAATCCCAACAGTCAGGAAGAAATAGCAAAAATCAGAGTAAAAGTCAATGAAATAGAAACAAAGAAAACAATACAATGAATCAATGAATCCAAAACCTGGTTCTTTGAAAGGATAAACAAGATAGATAGACCCCTATCCTACTTAAGCAGAAGAAAGAGCAACTTCAAATCAATAATGATCACTGTGTAAAGGGAAACATCACAAAAGACAGAGAAAAGATCCAGACAATCATATGAGAATACTTCAAACAGCTATACTCTACTAAATTTGAAAACCTAAGAGAAATGGATGAATATCTGAAATTGTGGTATTCACCAATGCTTAACCAAGAAGAGATTGACAGCTTAAATGGACACATAATATATGAGGAAATTGAAAATGTTAATACTAAACCTCCCAACTAAAAATAACCCAGGCCCAGATGGTTTCACAGCAGAATTTTATAAAACATTTAAAGAGGAACTTAGAACCATTATTACTAAAACTGTTCAGAAGGATATAAGAAGAGGGAAACTTCCAAAATTTCTTCTACGAAGCCACTGTCACTCTAACACCAAAACAAGGCAAAGATAAAATCAAAAAATAAAATTATGGACCTATCTCATTAATGAACACAAATGAAAATTTTCCAATAAAATACTTGCAAACCACATACAGACACTCATCAAAAAAGATCATCCATCATGAACAACTTGGATTCTTACCAGGGATGCAGGGATGATTCAACATAAATAATAAATAAATAAATAAATAAATAAATAAATAAATAAATAAATAAATATCATAAAACACAAAAATGGACTGAAAGACAAAAAACACATGATCATCTCAAATGACACAGAAAAATCTTTCAACAAAACTCAGTATCCCTTCATGCTTAAAGTCCTAGAGGGAACTGGGGGTTACATTACTCAATGTAATCAAAGCCATGTACAACAAACCCACAGCCAACATCATCCTCAATGGAGGAAATTTAGAAGCATTCCCCATAAAGGTAAGGACACGGTAAGGTTGTCCCCATCACCACTCCTCTTCAATATAGTGCTTGAATTGTTTGTTAGGGCAATAAGGCAAGCAAGGGAAATTAAAGGAGTAGTAATTGGAAAAGTGGAAGTCAAACAATCTCTCTCCGCAAATGATATGATAGTTTACATTAGGGATGCTAAAAATTCTACCAGAAAACTCTTAGAAATGATTAAGTGTTTCAGTAAAGTGGCAGGATAGAAAACTCATTTAGAAAATTCAGTAGCCAAAAAAAAAGAAAAAGAAAAAGAAAATTCAGTAGCCCTACTTTACACCAAGAACAAGCAAGTAAAGAAGGAATACAAGAAGACCTTCCCACTCAAAAAGCCAAATAAACAATAAAATACATAGCAACAAACTTAAACAAAGACACCAAAGATCTCTATAACAAAAAATGTTAAACCCCTGAAGAAGGAGATTAAAGAAGACAAGAGAGGATGGAAAGACTTCCCATGCTCATGGATTAGAAAAATTAATATAGTAAAAATGACCATCCTACCCATATAATTATATTCAATGCAATCCCAATTAACAATTTTGGAAAAAAATCCTTAAAATGATATGGAGAAGCAAAAATGCCTAGATAGCCAAAGTGACACTGAGTGAAAAGTGCAATACAGCGGGGGGGATCACTAGACAAGACTTCAAACTATATTACAGGGCTATAGTCATAAAAGCAGCCTGGTACCGGCACAAAAACATTACTGCTGGGGCCATTAGTGAAAGACTCATACCTTGACAAATTTCCAGTGACTTGACTCGCCTGATTGAAGTCTGCTCTCCAGCTGACATTGGTTTTTAATAATTCTTTTTATCATCTCAATTTTGATTTTTCTGGCTTGCTTGATTTTGGGGTTTTTAGCAATTAGGGAACCTGATTCTGCCTCAAGGAATAGAACTGTTTTTCTTTTGTTTGTTTTGTTTTCTAGAAATGAGTACATTATGAGAAATAATGACACTGTGTATACAATTTAAATGTATGATTCAGTAGCAATTAAGAATTCTACAGAAACTATCATGCACAGATTTATCTCACGGTCAGGTTTAAAATAAAAATAGGATTGTATGGCAAATTTAAACTAAGTCCAGTGAGGCTATGGGTTGTAATGATCTGATTCAAAACTTAGCAGCCTTTAGAAAGTCAACTTAACAGAAAGTGTGAAAAACAGAAAGTGAGGGAAAAAAATGACTAGAATAAAAACAAGAAATGAATCAAAACTACATCAGCCATGAAATGTCCTACAGGTTGAGATAACGAAGGACTTAAGTAAGAAAAATAAAATTCTCTATTGTTAAAGCTTTAAAGTTCACTTTTTACACTGTCTAGCACCTATGTTACCGCAAGTCATAAGACATGAAATCCTCAGAGTTAAAACGTAATATTAACTTTGCTTTTCTGCAAAATTGTTAAATTCCCTCTGCATAGGATCAGAGAGGAAAGATGCAAACCCTAAAGGTTCTCTCCACAGGAGCAGGGAGGATAGATGCTCTTTAGGTAATGAAAAGAAAGAGATTCTTGTGTCTTATTTGATTGATTCCTTTGCCAACTTTGTGACTACCCACTTCAGGAACTGAACCTACTGGAGTTGGACTCTGGCACAGTAGCCCAATGGAACAAAATTGAAGATCCAAACTCGAGCACATACAATTTCAGCCCCCTCATATTTGACAAAGGGACCAAAAAGACTCATTGGAGGAAAGACAACATCTTCAGCAAATGGTGCTGGCAGAACTGGATCACCATTTGTAGAATAGTAAAATTAACCCCCTACATCTCACCTGTACAAAAATAAACTCTAAATGGATCAAAGACCTCAATGTGAAACCCAAAACTCTGAAGGTAGTAGAAGAAAACTTTGGCAGTAACCTACAAGACATAGGTGTAGGAAATGACTTTCTAAATCAAACAATATCTGCACAGGAAATAAAGTCAACAATTGACAAGTGGGACCATATTAAACTCAAATGCTTCTGTACAGCAAAATAAACAATCAATGAACTGAAGAGAAAATCCAGAGTGGGAGAAAAGCTACACATGTGATACATCCGACAGAGCATTAACATCCAGAATATATGCACTTATATAAAAAAGATGTAAGAAAACAAATTATCCGCTCAAGGGATGGAGTAAAGAGCTTAACAGAGACTTCACAAATGAGGAAATAGAGATGGATGAGTAAAACCTTAAAAAGTTTTCAGCAACATGAATAATTAAGGAAATGAAATTAAAACAACTTTAAAATATAATCTCACTCAGACAAGACTGGCTAAAATTATGAAAACAAAAACACCAAATTCTGGAGAGGATGTGGGGAAAGGGGAACACTCATCCATTGCTAGTGGGAATGTAAACTCATATAACCAGTATGGAAAGCGGTGTGGAGAACCCTTAAAAGACTCAAAATGAGGTGGGTAGAGGTCCTGGATTTGGGGTCAGGCACACACGCCATAGTCTGGTCTGGTACCATGGGTCAGGAGCAGCCCACCACTGCTCCAGGCAGGTAAAAACTTAGAGCATTGACCCACGGGTGCTGGACAATTGATTTGCTGAGTTGTGGCAGACGGGCCAGTGTCTGGCAGACCTAGATTGGACCCCTAAGCCCCACCAGAGTGTGGCTGCCCGGCTGGATGGCCCCACCCCCGAGGTAGGTGGAAGTGGATAGAGATCCTGGGTTTGGGGTCAGGCTCACACGCCATAGTCTGGTCCTGCTCCAGAGGTCAGGAGCAGCCTGCCACTGCTCCAGGCAGGTAAAAACTTCGGGCATTGACTCACGGGTGCTGGACAATTGATTTGCTGAGTTGTGGCAGAGGGGCCAGTGGCTGGCAGACGTAGATTGGACCCCTAAGCCCCGCCAGAGCGTGGCTGCCCGGCTGAGTGGCCCAGCCCCCAGGTAGTCGGAAGTGGGTAGAGGTCCTGGGTTTGGGGTCAGGCTCACACGCCATAGTCTGGTCCTGCACCATGGGTCAGGAGCAGCCCGCCACTGCACCAGGTAGGTAAAAACTTAGGGCACTGACCCATGGGTGCTGGACAATTGATTTTCTGAGTTGTGACAAAGGGGTCAGTGGCTGCCAGACCTAGATTGGACCCCTAAGCCCCGCCAGAGCGTGGCTGCCTGGCTGGGTGGCCCCACACCCCCAGTAGTCGGAAGTGGGTAGAGGTCCTGGGTTTGGGGTCAGGCTCACACGCCATAGTCTGGTCCTGTGCCAGGGGTCAGGAGCAGCCTGCCACTGCTCCAGGCAGGTAAAAACATAGGGCATTGACCCACGGGTGCTGGACAATTGATTTGCTGAGTTGTGGCAGAGGAGCCAGGGGCTGGCATACCTAGATTGGACCCCTAAGCCACGCCCGAGCATGGCTGCCCTGCTGGGTGGCCACAACCCCGAGGTAGATGTAAGTGGGTAGAGGTCCTGGGTTTGGGGTCAGGCTCACACACCAAAGTCTGGTCCTGCGCCAGGGGTCAGGAACAGCCTGCCACTGCTCCAGGCAGGTAAAAATTTAGGGCATTGACCCATGGGTGCTGGACAGTTGATTTGCTGAGTTGTGGCGGAGGGGCCACTGGCTGGCAGACCTAATTTGGATCCCTAAGCCCCACCAGAGCGTGGCTGCCTGGTTGGGTGCCCCGCCCCCAGTAGTGGGAAGTGGGTAGAGGTCCTAGGTTTGGGGTCAGGCTCACACGACACAGTCTGGTCCTGTGCCAGGGGTAAGGAGCAGCCTGCCACTGCTCCAGGCAGGTACCGGGGCATGGGCTAAGTCAGAAATACACCCCTCCACCTACCCCCCCCCCGCCAACAACTGGAATTGAGGAGAGAGTATCCAGTGGATTAAGAAAACATTCAGACCAGGAAAGGAAGAGACTTCCAGTATCCAATATATAAACAAAAGTGAAATCCTGAAACCTAAACAAGTCAACACTCCATAAAAAAGGAGGAGGGAAGGAAAAAAAAAAGCATTGGAAGGAGACAAGCAAAATAAAACAAGCTTTCAGCCTTCAACACACTGAAAAGGCATTCGAGATTTGAATCACAAAAAGGAAATCCACATGCCAGGTAGACGAAGAAGAGAGAACATGGGAAAGGTGCAGGATAATTCCACACCAAGCTCTACTAACCCGGTAGGAGACAGCTACAATCGGATCCCCCTGGAGGTGACTTCAGAAACAGACCTTAGAAGAATAACTGCAGACCTATGCAGAGAAATTAAAGAACATAAAGAAGAATTCAGAGAAGGAAAGAGAGAGAATGAAAAATTCAAAAAGGACCTAGAGAGATATAATGACAAACTAAAGGAAGAATTCAGAGAAGTAAAGAGAGAGAATTAAAACCTCAAAAAGGACCTAGAGAGATACAATGACAAACTAAAGGAAGAAATTGACAAACTCCAGAAAGAATGAGAGAGAGAAAAAAACAAACACCTTGAGGAAGTAGAAACACTGAAAAAGGAAGCCAACCAACGAAGTAAGGAGCACCAAGGAGAGATTGAGAAACTCATAAAGGGAATGGATATATTAAAGAAATCACAGGATGAAATGAAAAAGGAAGTAGAACACTTATCCAACCAGGAAGAAAGGAAAGGAAAAAGCCTCAGAAATAGAATGGACGAAGAAGAACAAAGAATATCAGATCCGGAAGATAACACAGAGCAACTAAAAAACTCAAATAAAGATTATGAAAAATTTTAAAATACACAAAACTGCAACAACCAGGAAATATGGGACACTATGAAAAGATCAAACCTTTGCCTCATAGGAGTAGAGGAAGGAATAGAATCTCAAGAGAATATTATTGAAGAGATCTTCAACAGAATAATAGATGAAAACTTCCCCAAACTAAAAGTAGACAAACCCATTCAAATACAAGAAGCACACAGGACTCCAAATAGACAAGATCAGAAAAGAAACTCCCCACGCCACATCATAGTCAAAATGCTAGATGCCCAAAACAAAGATAAAATTCTAAAGGCCACAAAAGAAAAACAAGTCACGTACAAAGGGAAACCCATCAGAATTACAACTGACTTCTCGCCGCAAACCATGAAAGAAAGAAGAGCATGGAGCAAAGCATTCCTAGTGTTAAAGGACTATGGATGCAAACCCAGAATACTTTATCCAGCAAAAAGGTAAATTACAGTTGAAGGAGAGAGAAGAAACTTCCAATACAGAAACAAGATGATAGAATACATGTCCAGAAAACCAACACTCCAGAAAATGCTTGAAGCAATTCAAAGGGCAGAAGAGAGGAGCAACTATCCTCAAGCACCTAGGAAAAGAAACTAATAAAAATATAAACATAGGAATAGAATCAGAGACTAAAAGTCCAAATGGATAATAAGGTGAAAGGAAACAACATCCCTCTTTCAATTATAACTTTAAATATTAATGGGCTGAACTCCCCAATCAAAAGGCATAGACTGGGAGAATGGATTAGGAAACAAAATCCATCTGTATGCTGTCTACAAGAAACCCATCTCAATTTCAAGGACAGGCACCAACTTAAGGTGAAGGGATGGAAGAAAACATTCCAAGCAAATGGTACCAAAAAGAAAGCAGGTGTCACTATTCTAATATCAGACAAAATAGACTTCAAAGCAAAAGAAATCAAAAGAGACAAAGAGGGCCATTATATCTTCATTAAAGGAACAATCGA
>VZQC01003661.1:963758-973968 GCA_009823505.1 Rhizomys pruinosus
GTTTTGCTTCTCATCCACCTGTGCCCCTTTTCTAAGCCTAGGGAACAATCTGCGGAAGAGGGGGTGTGGTAGAATGTAAGGGCCATGATTGGGGTGAATGATGAAACTACAACAATATAGACTGGATACTCATTTGATCAACTTGATTGAATATACATGCCCCACCCTGCTGGATGGTGGGACCCATGAGCTGTGTGGTTTTGGGCACAACTGCTTGCAAATTGGTTTTACATGAAGGATGCTTGTACTCACAAATTATCACTTATTGTTAAAAAAATGAAAACAAAACAAAACAAAAAAACAGGGAAAGATGCAGAAAAGTTATGGCAGAATGCATGATCTGGGATGGGTAGGGGTGGGGTGGGGGAAGGGTAAGGGATATATGCCTGAATTGAATTGGAAAATTATGTATGAAATACACAAAGCATCAATAAAAAAATAAAAAAAGCATAGCCACCATCATATCTATCACCTCCTCGCCGCATTCTGTCATACATACTTTCACGCCCAGCTCCATCATAAGCCCCTCTTCCTCCTATTGGTCTATCATATTGTCCCAGTCGCTGCTGTCCCGGCGATCTTCTTGGTGGATCATAACATCCTTTGCTTTCATGCCTGCTACTCCTGAAGATCTCAGTACAGCTGTGCCCTACTCTTTCCTTGTGTTTCCCCAGAGCATTTTCTGCTGTCTCCTTTGAAGCAAACTGCAGGAAGTCCTCCCCTGTGCTTCTCCCCTGGTAATCCATCATCAATGTGATCACATTGGCACTATTTCCAACCTTGGAAAGAACTGAACTATTTCCTCTTTGCTGCAACCAAATGGTAGTCCACGAAATAGTGCTGTCCCATCACTAGCGTCATTTGGACCATCATGTTTCATAACCTAATCCATCTCAATACCATTTTGTTTAAATGCTTGAACTCAGAGCAGTCCTCGATTCTCACCTTTTAACAATGACCCAGCAGTCATTCGTTGCCAGTAGTTCCTTAAGTAGGGCTGAGTTTTCTCACCCCTTCACCCACGTCTGGGCTGGAATTTTGTCTGCTTTGAGCTTACATGGACTTCTCTGTGAGGTCACCATTGCTGTAATTGTATCTTAACTATTATTGCTTCCTCCATCAAATTATTATGTTATCCAATATATTAATATATTTTACATTTATATAATGCGTTTTGAATCTTATTAAGTACTATTATCCCCATTGAGCTATAGTTTTATGCATTACATTTTTAAGACAAATTAATTACATGCTGAAACATAATGAAATGTATTGTTAGATTCTGGATTAAAGCCAGTTTGTTCCACCTATGCTAAATAAAATAGAGTAAAAGTTAAAAAAAAAAAGACTCAAAATGAGCCTACACCTGACCCAGTCATACCACTCCTGTGTATATACCCACAAGACTCATCCTACTGCAAAGATACATGCACATTTATGTTTATTGCAGATCTCTTAACAATACTGAAGAATTGGAACAAACCCAAATGCCCCTCAACCAATTAGTGGATAGTGAAAATCTGGTACATCCACACAAAGGAGTTCTATGCAGCAGAAAAGAAAGATGATATCATGAACTTTGCAGGTAAATGGATGGAACTAGAAGACATTATTCTAAGTGAAATAACAGAGTACCAGAAAAACATACAACAAATGATATCCTTCATGTGTAAATGCTACAACAAATACCTATTAGTATGAGAAAACGACGAATAATATAGGATACTAGTATTATATACATAAGTATATAATAATATAGATTATTATACCTAGATATGTGAAATCAGATCATTGTCCATTAGAACTATCACTTATAGCAAGGGAAAATAGACCGCTTCTAAGATATCTAAAGCACCTCACACTTCTTCAGACTTTGTAATTGTGGTATATGATGGGAGGGTTTGTATGTATACTTTAGAGTAATATAAAATTAAAGTGGAAAATATGAATTCCAAGAAAAAAGAAAGGCATGTAGGGTAGAATGCATGATCTCTGCTGGGGAGGGGGCAAGGAAGGGGAAGTAGGTCTAAATTTGATTAAGAAATACTTTATCAAATATAAAAAAATCTTCCATAAAAATTAAAAAAATAAAAAATACAAACTTGAATAATACTGATATAAATAATATAATATGCATAATAAAATATCTGCATTGATGACGATTTCCTCCCACTCTGTGGGTTTTCTCTTCACTTCCTTGATTGTTTCTTTCACTGTACAGAAGCTTTTGAGTTTCATGAAATCCCGTTTGTCGAATCTTGACCTTATTTTCTGTGCAGCTGCTGTCTGATTTGGAAAGACTTTTCCTATGCCTATGTCTTGTAAGTTTTTGCCAACTTTTTCTTCTATCATCTTCAGGGTTTCAGGTTTATTGTTGAGACCTTTGATCCACTTGGACTTGATTTTTGTACAGGGTGAGAGGCAGAGGTTTTATTTTGTTCTTCTCCAAATGGTGATCCAATTTTGCCAGCACCATTTGCTGAAGATGCTGTCCTTCCTCCACTGAGGATTTTTGTCCCTTTGTCAAATATGAAGTGGCTGAAATTGGATGAGTTCAAGTTTGGAACTTCAATTTTGTTCCATTGGTGTGCGGGTCTGTTTTTATGCCAGTATCAGGCTGTCTTTATGACTATGGCCCTGTAATATAGTTTGAAGTCTGGTAGAGCAATCCCCCAGTATTGCATTTTTCACTCAGGGTTGCTTTAGATAATCAGCATCTTTTCTTTTTCCATATGAATTTAAGGATTTTTTTTCCATGTCTGTTGTGGGAAAACGTAGTTAAGCTGGGCAGCATTCTAAGGCAATGGTACCTCCTTGACCACACCCATCAGGTGCGATGTGGTTATGAAAAGATTTAGGATTTGGCTCTGAGAATTGAGTCATGATGGATATTTAAGCAGACATCTTGGAATAAAAGCTCTCTCTGCATTCAGACCTCAACTTGTATACATGTGGTGTGCTATCCTGCACGAGTTTTCCACATGGGTAATCCCAGGATTAAGTGGGCCCAACCACAAATCTCGGAAGCATCCCCATAAATGGTGACACCAACGTGGGGCATGGAGACCAGTTTGGTGCAGTTTTGATTCCAATACTCGGGAGACAGACTGTGGACCTCCACCCTACCAAGTTGTATCACTTAAGTAATTCAAATCCATTTCAGCATGCTTAACTTAAAGTGTAATATTTTTACTTAACCCCCAGATACCCAAGATAAGGTGATTTAATTTTATCGTGATCCTTTTAAATGTGTTTCACCTTAAAAATCTCTTCTCACAGAATTCTTGAACACACGTGGTTTGAGCTTTGGCACCATCAGTCTGCCTGCTGTGCATGCATACCAGCTGCTGGACTGAGCACATGGCATATAAATCATGCCCTTTCAATTTTGATTTTAGGTAACATCCTTTTGATTTCAGCATTTTGGAAACAAGATAGATGGATTTCTCAGAAAATTTACAGGACTTGAAGTTCTGACAAAACAAACTTGGTCCAATAAATTGTCTTTTTAAAGGAATATTGGTAAAAGTCTCTTTAACAACATGAATTGATATTTTGGCTCAGTTTAAATGAGAATTTTTTGTTTCTTTAAGCCCATCTTCAAGCTGTGTGTATGTGTGAGTGAATGCGAGTTCCTGCTTTTATTTCATTATAATCCTACAGGTTTAAATCTATTTAGCTGACTATAAACAAAAATAGATTCAATTCATAAAAAAATTTTATACCCCTTAGTGTTAACAATGTTTTTAATATTTTGTATTTATTTTCACATGTGTATGAATGTATTGTCTGCATGTGGGTCTTGCACCGGTGTTGTGCAATGCTGTGGAAGTCAGAAGAGGGTGTCAGATTCCCCTGGAACTGGAGTTAAAGATGGTTTTCAGCCACCATGTGTGTGCTGGGGACCAAACCCGGGTCCTCTGCAAGAGCAGTCAGTGCTCTTATCTACTAGGCTATCTCTCCAGCCCCAGTGTTAACAATTTTAATTGGGTTTATAGTATGCATATTATTGTGTTTAATGATAGATTGTTGTTAATTATTATTGGTAATTGTCATTAATATTTACAGTTATTTTTATTAGATATAATTATTAATAACAATTGATAGAAATTCAGTCTAATGGTAAATTGTTCATTGTTGTTGGCTATTATTGTCGACAATTGTTATTCATAATAATATTAATGATTGTTGTGACTAATAATGGTTAATAATTATTGATAGTTATTAATAATTAATAATTGTTTTGATTATTGTTGTGATTATGGATAATTATTATTTTTCCAAAGTCCTTGATAATAAGACAAGATGGATCAGTCCAAGACGACAAACAACTTTGGCTTGTCTGCTTTTGGGAATCCTCAATCTTTAGATTTGTAAATAGCATAGGGACAATTAGGCTTAGCAGAGGGACAGCTTAGGAGTAGTTAACCAGAAGGTACAGGATAGGGAAAGAATAGTAGAAGGCAAGTGGTTGCAAATGGGCCTAAGTGGTGGCATATGGATCTCAGCTGGTTTATGAGTTACTAGGATATTTATTATAATTATGTAAAAATAACCCTTTAACAAGTTATAAAAATTTCATGTTTTTTATTGGACATCAAACATTATGGCTTTCTTTTCTTACAGATCAACCTAACAAATATTTCTTATGTATGTATGTGTGCATGTATGTATATGCATGCACATGTGTGTATGGATGTGTGTACTTGTGTTCTAAGTTTATTATAATGTTAACAGCCATGATACCAGTAAAATCATTGCCTCTGAGTTGGAAGGGTACTTCCTTCTCAAGACGCAAGTTTATGTTAAGCAGCCAAAACATAATTCAATTTCAACAAAGGCTGTGGGTTATCTATTAAAAATTTTTAAAAAATGGATCTACACTGCCACCTACTGGTTACGCTCTTTCAACATCTAAAACAAAGATGCAACCAGGTTTTCATTGCATTAAAGTGTTAATAAGTTTTTGGGTATTTGGGAATAAAAAACAAAAGGTATAAAAATTTAAAAATTTAAAAAATAAAAAGAAATTGAATTCCCATTAACATCATTGCAGAATTTGCGGCCGCCATTTTTTTTTTTTTGTTTTTGTTGCACGCATCCCGGCTAAAGACAACGCCCTGTAATTTTCTGTTCTTCCGTGACCACGTGGGTAGACTGGTGTTGAGGCCTGCATTTCATTCGGGTGACCAGTTGGTTTGGAAGAAAGCTCCCTTTGCAGACAACCAACCAGGAAAGCTGGTGTGAAATTCCTGTCCTGGACTCGGGCAGGTGGAAAGTTATGGCCCAAAGTGGGAAACATGTCTCGTTGTCCCAGGCTAAGGGCCCAAGCAGGAAGTTACCTCTTTGGTCGGGTCACAGTAGTGACCGACTGACCTCTACTCAATGAGGCCAGTTCCCCACGATGTCCATAAAGTGGGCACTGTGTGTCCCCCTCCCCATAGCAGGACTGCAATGCACCTGTTCGTGACAAAGGAAGCTTCCTAAATGCTCCCATAAAAACAACAGCAACAAAAATTCAAGATGGTTATGATGGTAACAACATCTCATGGGGCATATCTAGCCAGTCATAATTAACTGATGGACATAAGAACTGTAAAATAAAATTTTATTAAGAGCTAGATATTGAAAAATCTTTAAAACAGGTTTTCATGCCAGGCCTGGAGAAGGCCAAGAGTTAGGAGGAAGAGGATAATTACTAAAATCCACTTCTTAAGGTTTGCAGTTTAAAATGGTAATACATTTGAACTAACTGGGAATATAAACTGTTAATTGTTTTATTTGTAATATGTATTGAATTTCCAACATTAACTTTGGGGTTTAGGTACACAAATGGTCTCTATATTTTTCTGTGTTATACAGTATCACCTTGTAACATTTTCTCTCACTTGTAGGATAATTTAAAGAAATTAAATTTAAGTTCACTCCCCAAATAAATAGCATAGAGTCGATGAAAAACAATTTGCGTGAATTTGATGAAAACTTACACCTTGGTTCCTGTTTATCGGTATGTGTAATACAACTTAGGCATCTATAGGTCAAAACATAAAATTTAAAATACAAAAGAGGGAGGTGGTATAATATTCCTTCTGCATTCCAAACCTTTTGATAAAATTTTAATTTAGAGATCTTAAAACTAACAATGGAGGAGATTTGTACATTCCCACATGTAAAAACACCAATATAAATGCCTGAAAATGTACAACTTTTGGCTGTGCAGGATAGACTGGGAAATGCCAGCAGGGAGGCTGACCCATCTGAACATGAAAGAAAAAGGAACCTCAGATTGCCTGAGTTACAGACACTGAGCATTCTCTCTGAATTCTATTTGGGATAACTGTTTATAATGTGCCCTAATGAAGTTTACCTTCCAGATGCTGAGAAACTTTCCTACCTCTTCCCTTTAATAGGAAAAAAGAAAAACATGGTAATGAAGTCATACCCTAACTGTAAATTAGAGCCAACTGTTATAGTGGTAATTTCTTATAAAACAGGTGTAACTACCTTCTTTACTTGACTGATAGACATAGGAATTGTGAAAGGATAATTCTCTACTTAGTGCCAAATATAATAGTAAAATCTTTATAAGCTCTGTAATTAAGCAAAATATATTAATACAGGAGAGCTCTGATGTCAACAATGGATTATTCTGTCAAGGAGATGTTAGCTGTGGGATCCAAGCCCCCACAATTAAAACGGCTTTAGCCTATAAGTGGGATATATGCAAAGAGAAAGGCGGTAAGTCCCTATTGTTGAAGACCTGGTGTAAGCATGGAAAAATGTTTTGAGACGTCACTTGCTAATGTACAGTTGGCCTCTGAAATGCCAGAGAGCGTTACCAAAGGCCACTAAAGCAATAAAGCAAAATATTGGTCTCCTTGAGTCAAGCAAGACTCCTCTGCAGTATCAGCTACACCTCAACTGCCTGGATATACTGTGCAACAGTGGCAGCCATGTGTCTCTATACATCCCAAATCTAATTGGCTATTTGCTCTCTCCTTGGAGGAATAATTCATGGCTAATTCCACAAGCTTACGTTCTCTATTGGTTAGGAGATGTTGTAAGCCACAGTAAGAACTTGGCATCTTTTATAGAGAAACCAGTTTGTGGATTAGCATACCATCCAAACCTCTGTGTCTATGCTCACATCTTAGCTTGCCATAATAGTATTACTGTTTAAATGTCTGTTTAAGTGACTGTACATCTAATTGCTTGTGCTTTGTTAGTAGGATTAAAAAGGTACCCTGGATGTGCTTTCAACCCATGAAGGGTAACAACCTGAACAGACTAGAGTCCAAAATGACATCTCCAGAGGAAATAGACTGCTTTGCTTCTCATCCACTTGTGCCCCTTTCCCAAAGCCTAGGGAACAATTTATGGAAGAGTAGGCATGGTAGAATGTAAGGGCTGTGGAGAGATTGGGGTGAATCGTGAGACTACAGAAATATAGACTGGACTCTTATTTGATCGACATACTTGTGCATACAAGCTTCTCCAATTGGACTTTGGGAAACTTGGGTTGTTCAAAATTTGGACATAGATATTTGCTAATTGGTTTTACATGAATGTTACTTACATTCATTGCTTATGCTTGACAATCAGCTTACTTCATGGTTGGTATTTTTGGATATTAATTGGCTTTAGTGTGAAAATGAAGTTTCAGGTCTGACCTGCCCCCCACTGCCTAACACTCAAAACAGGCTTGAACAGCTGGATACTCAAAACTCAGGTTCTTTTGGGTTGTTAGCCTCACCCATGTGCTCCCCTGCCTCTCAGAAAAAAAAAATAAAAAAAATAAAATTAAAAGGGTGAGATGTGGGAAAACTTAGTTAAGATGGGTAGAATTCTAAGCTAATGGTACCTCCTTGGCCACACCCATGGGGTGGGGTGTAGTGATGAAAAGATTTAGGATTTGGCCCTGAGAATCGAGTCATGATGGATATTTAAGCAGACATCTTGGAATAAAAGCTCTCTCCACATTCGGACCTCAACCTGTGTACACGTGTTGTGTTTTCCTGGGGAGTTTTCCAGATGGGTTATCCCAGGATTAAGTGGGCCCCGCCACAAATCTTGGTGGTGTCCCCACAGTCTGTGAAGGAGCTCATGGGGATTTTGAATGGGATTACATTGAATCTGTATATTAATTTGGGCAAAATGGACATTTTTACTATATTAATTTTCCCAAATCATGAGCATGGAGTTCTTTCCATCTTTTGATGTCATTTTCAATCTTCTTCTTCAGCTAGCATCTGTTTATGAGAGAGAACACATGAGATTTGCACTTCTGGATCTGGATTAAGTCACTTAGTATGTTGTTTCAAATTACATTTATGTATTTGCTAATTTCATTTTTATTGGCAGTTGAACAGTATTAAATAGTACAAAACTTTTTTTTATGCATTCATCAGTTATAGACAGCTAGGCCAATTTCATTCCCTGGTTATTGTTCGTAGGGAAGCAATAAACATGGATGGACGTGTATCTCCGTAGTAAGATGCGGATTACTTTGGGTATATGTAAAATGGTGATCTGTCTCAATCTTGTGGAGATCTATTTTTAGTTTTCTGAAGAACTTTCATACTGATATCTATAGGCTGCACCAGTTTCCACTCCTACAATCAGTGAATAATTTTTCTCATTTCTCCACATTTTCCCCAACATTTAAAAGTAGGTTGCTGTTATTCTTGTTGTTGTTTTGATCATTGTCATTCTGACTAAGGTAAGATGGTGTTAAGATGAAATGTCAAAGTGGTTTTAATTTATATTTTCTTGATCGGTAATGATATTGAACATTAAAAATTCTCTGCCATTTATTTTTCATCACGTGTGAACTCTCTGTTCAGTTCTTTTTTTCCAATTTTAACTGATATTTTTGATGTTTAGCATTTTGTGTTCTTTGTATATTGTAGATACTAACAATGTGTCAGACATGTAAGTACCTGGTAAAGATGTATGTTCCCATGGCATAGGTTACCTCTTAACTGAATTTATGGTATCCTTTGCTATACAAAACCATTTAAATTTCCTGAATTCCCATTTCTCAATTGTTGGTTTTAATGCCTGTGCTAATGGGGCCCTATTCAGAAAGTTTTCCTTTTTCTGTAAGAGTCAATACTTTATATCTTCTCTACCAGATTCACTGCATCAGGTATTATTGTTTAGGCCTGTGATCCACTTGATGTTGAGGTTTGTTCACAGTGATACATAGGGTTCTATTTTTATTCTTAGACATTTAGCTATCCAGTTGGACCGACATTTTTTTGAACATGCTGTCTCTTATCTAATTTGTATTTTTAGTTCTCTTTTAAAAAACTTAGGTGAATGTACCTGTGTGGACTTAAATGTGGGTCATCCATTCTATTTCACGGGTCAATGTATTTTCTTTATGTCAGGACCCTCTGTTTTTATTACTAAAGTTCTATAGAATAATTTAAAATCAGGAATGGCAATGTCTCCAGTATTTCCTTTACTGTTCAAGATTATTTTGATTCTCTTCAGTTATTTGCTCTGATATCGAATTTGAGATCAAAGACCTGACCACTTAAGAAAGTCATTACATGAAAAAGAGTCTTGCTAAATTTAAAGATATAAACAATTCCTTAGATTCTATCTAATAAATAACTTGTATATTTATGAGAGTATACAAATATTGCTAGGAGGAATGTGATGTGGACAATTGTCATTTACTATAATGCCATTTATCTTTAGCAGTACGAGGAGTTGTAACTTTTATTTGGAACACAGGTTCTCAATACTGGCAGTAACTTAGAATCACTTTAAAAATTAAAGACAAGGTACTTTCCAGATCAATTAAAAGCTTTGCTAGAGGATTCCAGACAGATTTCATGTTTATTTTTCTTTCTTTTCTTTTCTTTTTTTTTCTTTTGAGCACAAGCTTACCTGTAACTCAATAAGTAAACCAGGCTGTCCTCCATCTCCCAGAGATCTCCCTGCCTGCCTCTGACTCCAAAGTGCTGGGGATAAAGGCATATGCCACCATCTGCAGCAAGGCATATCAATTTTAAAGCTATATTAGTACATACAGTGTTTATTTAAATTAAAATTTATTGATGTAGAAAATATAATTTTGTAGTTTATTCTCAGGATTTCCAAGCGTTCTTTATCCAGAAGATGTACAACAATAAGTGTAAGAAATAAAGGCTAAATCAAATTTTCTCAAGGTTTCTTTCCTAGAATGAGAATATATATA
>VZQC01003661.1:988963-1085014 GCA_009823505.1 Rhizomys pruinosus
CTCTTGTGTTTTTTTTTTTTTTAATTTTTCATAATCTTTACTTGAGCATTCTAGTTGGGCCTTGTTATCTTACTGGTCTGATATTCTTTGTCTGCTTCTTTCATTCTGTTTCTGAGGTTATTTTCCCATCCTTTTCTGTTGATTGGATGAAATTTCAATTTCCTTTTTCATTTCATCCTGCGATTTCTTTATTATTTACACATTATTCTGGAGCCTGCCATTCTCAACTTGTAGCTCCTTGGTTCACTGGTCATTTTATTTTTCTCATTTCAGCCTGAAACTTTTCAGCATTTCCAGTTCCTTCTGGAGTTTGTCATTTTCTCCCTTTAGTTCTTTCCAATGTTTGTCACTATCCCCGTCTCTGTCTTTCTTGAGGTTTTCAATCTCTCCCTTTAGATTTTTTCCAGTGTTTGTCTTTTTTTTTAAAGGATTTTTTTAAATTTTATTTATTTCTGCATGTGTATGAATGTACTGTCTGCATGCAGGTCTGTGCACCCGTGTTGTGCAATGCCGCGGAGGTCAGAAGAGGGTGTCGGATTCCCCTGGAACTGGAGTTCTCCTGGAATTGGAGTTTCGGACGGTTCTCAGCCGCCATGTGGGTGCTGGGGATCGAACCCGGTTCCTCTGTAAGAGCAGTCAGCGCTCTTAACTGCTAGGCCATCTCTCCAGCCCCTCCAGTGTTTGTCTTTATCACCCTCTTGATACCTCGAGTTTTTCATTCTCTTCCCTTAGTTCTCTACTTTCTTTGAATATGTCCACAATTGTTCTTCTAAAGTCCAAGTCTTGGTTTCCTTCCAGGGAGATCTCGTTGTAGGAATCTTCTGTATGGATGGTAGAATTCTGTGTGGATTTATTCTGAGCTTTACCCATGTTGTTGTTGTTGTTTGTATCTTGGTATGTGGATTTGTTTGTCTATTTGTTTCTTTGGGTTCTGGTGCCACGATGTTGGCTTTACAGACTATAATCACTAATACTGTGCCTGCTAGATCCTCTGCACCACCACTCCCATGGCTGGGGGTGGGTGGCTTGTTGCTACCTTGGCCTAAATGTTGGTACCCTGTTGTCCAACTCACACCACGAAATGGGTGCACTCTGGTGTTGTGCTCCACCCAAGTTGCATGCTGGGACCCGAAGGTTGGAAGGTCCAGGGTGATACTCAGCCTCCACTGGGCACAGGGTTGCCCAAAGCACCCAGGCAGGCTGGGTTCACCTGGTCTTTGTCAGGACATTGTTGTGCAGGACACAGGTGAGGTCTGCTCATGCCATGAGCTGGGAGCACACTGGTGTTGTACTGTGTTTGTTTGATTCTGCCCCTTTACTGAAACTTTTAATTGTTTCTAGGAGTTTTCTAGTGGAAATTTTAGCATCCCTTAGGTAAACTATCATATCATTTGCATAAAGGCATAGTTTTACTTCCTCTGCTCCAATTAATATTCCTTTAATTTTGCTTTCTCCCCTTATTGCCCTAGCAAACATTTCAAGCACTATATTGAGGAAGAGTGAACAGCCTTGCCATGTTCCTGCCTTTAAGGGGAACGCTTGTAACTTTTCTCCATTTAGGATGATGCCGACTGTGTGTTTGTTTAATATGGTTTCAATTACATTGGAGAATGCTCCTTCCAGTCCAATTCCTTCTACAATTTTAAGCATGAAGGGTGCTGGATTTTGTCGAAAGCTTTTTCTGTATCAATTGAGAAGATCATGTGTTTTTTATCTTTCAGTCCATTTATGTGTTTTGTGATGTTTACTGATTTACATATGTTGAATCATCCCTGCATCTCTGGTATGAATCTAACTTGGTCATCATGGGTGATCTTTTTGATGTGGGTCTGCATGCTATTTGCATGTATTTTGTTGAGAATTTTTGCATCTGTGTTAGGCTTGCTATCTCTGTTATTGGCCTATAATTTTCTTTCTTCTTTGTGCCTTTGTCTGATTTTAGTACTAGAATTATGCTGGTTTCATAGAAAGAATTTGGGAGAACTTCCTCTCCTTGCATACTTCTGAACAGTTTGAGTAGTAACGGTTGTACGACCTCTTTAAATGTTTTATAGAATTCTGCTGTAAAATCATCTGGGCCTTGGCTTTTTTTTAGGTGGGAGGGTTTTTATTACATCTTCAATTTTCTCAAGTATTTTGGGTCTGTTTAAGCTGTTAGTCTCTTTTTGTTTAAGCTTTGTTGAATCCCATGATTTCTGATATTCATCCATTTCTCTTAGGTTTTAAAATTTAGTAGGATATAGGTTTTTGAAATATTTATTTTTTACTGAGCATATGTACCACTCATACAACAACTCTCAATAAACCTCCCCTCCTTCTTCCTGCTCAAATCAGAACTCATACATTATAACATCCAAGAGAATCCCTATACAGTCAAGGTCCCAAACCCAGACATCCTTCTCCACAAATAGATCTGCTGGAGCCTAATCAGCATATGGAGGAATCCTAGTTAATACATTTTCTTCCTAACCCAACAGTACTCAGACTCTTATAGTTTTTAGTCCAGGTTCAATCCATCACCCATTTGTTTGTCTCTACTTTGAGACCTTGTCCCAGTTGGCATGGGCCCATGTCTGATGCTCACATGGCCACAAATTTACATGTAAAAGTTCACAGTTGATTGTAAGTCATGGGTTCTCTATGTTCATGCACCAACCTTGGCCCTTACAATCATTTTGCCCCTACTTCCATGGATAGGATAGGGTCACATTCAGGGATATACACTCTGGGGGCTCCAACTCTTTGGAGGTTGGCTAGTTTTGGCCTGATTGCCTCACTCTCTATTGTGTATAGAAGCATTACTCATGAGACTTGAGTGCTGTGCTCACTTTCTCTCTGCCCATCATTCTGTGTGTAGAGGTTCAAAAGTAGATTTATCTCATAGGAATGGCGATTTTTCAGATGTATATGCTCTGTGTTTGATCAGTTGGATTCTTCAGTGGCTTCCATCTTTTGCATAGAGTAGCTTTTTTGGGGGGTATTTTTGAGACAGGCTCTCCCTTTAGTCCCAGCTGGCTTGGAGCTCACTCTATAGACCAGGCTGGCCTTGAACTCACACAGATCCACCAGCCTCTGCCTCCCAAGTGCTAGGATTAAAAGCATGCACCACCACGCCCGACTTAGAGTAGCTTTTTTTGAGTGAGTTGCATATCTCAGAATTTTATATATCTGTTTTGATATATTTTCTAATTCTTGGTTAAGAATATTATTTAGTATTTTTTTTTCTTTTCATTAGAGGAATGGATTCAGAAAGATATTACTACATCGTAATAGAGATGGCATGGCAGTGCAGACACATCTGTGGTGGTAGGTTTTCAAATGCTGAACCCTCTGGAAATGATTTATGTCTTTCAGCCGGGCCCCACTCTTTATTTTTTTATTTATTTTTTTTTATTTCTGTATGTGTACGAATGTATTGTCTGCATGCAAGTCTGTGCACCCGTGTCGTGCAATGCCGCGGAGGTCAGAAGTGGGCGTCAGATTCCCCTGGAGCTGGAGTTCTCCTGGAGTTGGAGTTTCAGACGGTTCTCAGCCGCCATGTGGGTGCTGGGGATCGAACCCAGGTCCTCTGCAAGAGCGGTCGGCGCTCTTAACCGCTAGGCCATCTCTCCAGCCCCTCGGGCCCCACTCTTAATATTATTGCTGACTTCAAATTAGTGCTACACCCTGAAAACTGCGAACACTAAAACATGACCCATCTGAGTAAATTTCTGATTCTAATCATTGTAAGAGTTATGGCAGGCTAAGCCTCCTATAAACCATACCTAGCTTACTGGTTTTTTTCATTTTCCATTTTTCAGGAAAGATCTTGTGCAAGTGTAGTGGCACATACCTGTCATCTCCTCAATAGGAAAACTAAATCAGGAGGATCTTGATTTTATGCTGAGCTATGAACTAAGATACTGCTTTCCTCCTGTGCTGAAACAAGATTGTGTAGGAGTAATCTTCATGGTACTAATTCTCATGGTGTCTGAAGGCAATCAAAATATATTGTATGAAACAAAAAAAATACGAGTACAAATAACAAAAATAATAATATACACATTTAAAGACCATCTGTTCCCACTTTGCTACAGTTAATTGAAGTGATCAGAATTGTGATTTTTGCTCAGAATATTAAGCAGGCTTTTAAAAATATTTTATTACCTTTTGTTTTATGTACATGGGTATATTGCATGTGTGCAAGTGCACCCATATGGTCCAACTCCTGCAGAGGTCAGAGACGGCATGGGGCATCATGGAACTGGCATAATGGATGACTGTTAGGTGGTATGTGGATGCTGGAAATCAAACCACTGTCCTCTGCAAGAGCAGTCAGTGCTCTTAACCATTGAGCCATCTCTCCAGGATCTTAAACAAACATTTAAATATGCTTTTCTATGTAGGGTTTGGAAATGGAGGGAGTGTATTCCATCTACCAAACAGTAAGGACAGGAGGTGATTTCCTAGGCATGTAGCCTCTAATAAATATCAGTAGTAATACTTTATGATTTATAATTGGGAATTTTTGTCAATTTTGTTGAAGTTTATTCCACTGGCCATATAATTTAAATACAACTGATTTTGTATCCTGCTACATTACTGAAATTAATTATTAGTTTTACAATTATTTTGTAGAATGGTTTGATTCTTATATGTATAAAATCTTATCTACCACCAGAGACTTTTATATTCTGTTTTTCTTATTTGAAAGTATTGCTTATCATTTTCATTTATAATAATTCTCAATAGGACTTTGGAAACCATATTAGATATGATGTATATGCTCAAGTTATACTGTTCATGATTTTATAAGCTGACAGCTTCTCACAGTTCAGTATCATGTTAGCTATGGGATTTTTATCACATGGCTTTTATATGCTGTGTCATATTACCTCTATAACAAATTTCCAGAAGTTTTCATTTTTATATCACAGAAAGGTGTTGGAAATATCAAGTGTATTTTTCTGCATCTCTTGAAGTAATTTTGTGATTTTACAATTCATTGTGTTATTGTGGTACCTAATATTGATGAATTTGTGTTTGTTGAAGCATATTCACTTTCTAGAGAATGTGAATGGGCTATTTGTTTTTCCTTGGGAAGCTTGTAATTATGTCCATCATCTAATGTGTTCTGATGTCTTTATATCTTTGCGGTATGATGAGTCTTTGGGGTATATACCCAGGAGTGGTATGATTGAATCAGATGGTAAGCTCATTCCTAGTCTTTTAAGGGTTCTCCACATTGCTTTCCATACTGGATGTACAAGTTTACATTCCTACCAGCAGTGGATGAGTGTTACCCTTTCCCTACAACCCCTCCAGTATCTGTTGTCTTTTATTTTCTTCATCTTAGCTAGCCATACTGGAGTGAGATGACATCTGAGAGTGGTTTTAATTTGCATTTCCTTAATTATTAATGATGATGAACACTTTTTAAGATGTTTCTCAGCCATCTTTAATTCCTCACTGGTGAAGACTCTGTTTAGTTCTTTACTCCATATTTTGAGTAGGTCATTTTTCTTCTTACTTCTTTGCTTTTTGAGTAGTTTATATATTTTTGACGTTAATACTCTGTCAGATGTGTCACTGGTAAAGATTTCTTCCAACTTTGTGGGTTTTTTCTTCACCTCCTTGATTGTTTCTTTTGCTGTACAGAAGCTTTTGAGTTTTATGAGGTCCCACTTGTCAACTGTTGACCTTACTTCCTACGTGACTATTGTCTGGTTTAGAAAGTCTCCTCCTTCCAGCGGGGGGTGAGGGGTTGTATGTTCAATCAGGTTAATCAAATGAGGGTCCAGACTACATTGCTGTAGTTTCACCCTTCACCCCAATCGCAGCCCTTACATTCTACCACGCCCCCTCTTCCGCAGATTATTCCCTGGGCTTAGAAAAGGGGCACAAGTGGATGAGAAGCAGAACAGTCCACTCTCTCTGGAGCTGTTGTCTTGGATTCTGGTCAATTCTGGCTGTTTCCTTTCATGGGCTGACAGTCTGTCCAGGAATAACCTTTCGATCCTACTAATGAAGCACAAGCAATTAGATATATAGGTATTTAAGCAGCATTAATAGTTATGGAAGGTTACTTTGTTATAGACATATATGTTTAGATGAGATGTTGATCCATGAACTACATTTTTTCCTGTTAAATATGACGGGGTCTTACTGTGGCTTATGATATCTCCTAACCTGTAGAGAATGAAGGGAAGGGGAGATATGCCTGAACTGAATTGGAAAATGATGTATGAAATGCACAAAGCATCAATAAAAAAATGTTGTGAAAAAAAAAAAGAAAGTCTCCTCCTACACCTATGTCTTGTAGGTTGTTGCCAACTTTTACTTTTATCATTTTCAGAGTTTCAGGCTTCAAATTGAGATCTTTGATCCACTTGGAGTTGACTTTTTACAGGTTGAGAGGTAGGCGTTTAATTTTGTTCTTCTACAAATGGTGATCGAGTTTTGCCAACACCATTTGCTGAAGATGTTATCTTTCCTCCATTGAGCTTTTTTTGGCCCCTTTGTCAAATATGAGGTGGGTGAAGTTATATGAGCTCGTTTGGATCTTTGATTTTGTTCCATTGGTCAATGGTTCTGGTTTTTAGCAAGTAACAGGCTGTCTTTATGACTATAGTCCTGTAATATAGCTTGAAGTCTGGTAATGTAATCCCACCAGTATTGCACTTTTCACTCAGGGTTGCTTTATCTATGCGGGGTCTTTGTTTTTCCATATGAATTTAAGGATTTTTTTTTCTAAATATGTGAAAAAGCTCATGGGGATTTTGACTGGGATTGCATTGAATCTGTATATTAATTTGGGTAGAATGGATATTTTTGCTATATTAATTTTTCCAATCCAAGAGCATGGGAGGTCTTTCCATCTTTTGATGTCATTTTCAATCTCCTTATTCAGGGTTTTTAAAATTTTTGTTGTAGTGGTCTTTGATGTCTTTGGTTAGGTTTATTCCTAGTTTTATTTTTTTTGAGGCTATTGTGAATGCAAAGGTCTCCCTATATTCCTTCTCCAGTTGCTTATTGTTGGTGTAAAGGGAGGCTACTGATTTTTCTAGGTTTATTTTGTCCTGCCACTTTACTGAAACTTGATAATTTCTAAGAGTTTTCTGGTGGAGTTTTTAGCATCCCTTAGGTAAACTATCATATCATCTGCAAAAAGGGATAGATTTACTTCCTCTTTTCCAATTAGTAGTCCTTTAATTTTGCTTTCTTGCCTTATTGCCCTAGTGAGTATTTCAAGCACTATATTGAAGAGAAGTGGCGATAGCCTTATCGTGTTCCTGCCTTTAAGGAATTAAAGATGGCTGAGAAACATCTTAAAAAGTGTTAATCATCATTAATAATTAAGGAAATGCGAGTTAAAACCACTGTCAGATATCATCTCACTCCAGTGCGGCTAGCTAAGATCAAGAAAACAAAAGACAACAGATGCTGGCGGGGTTGTGGGGAAAGGGAAACACTCATCCAACTTTTCTCCTTTTAGGATGATGTTGGCTGTGGGTTTCTTGTGTATGGCTTTGATTACAATGAGGAATGATCCCTCCAGTCCATTTCCCTCTAAGACTTTAAGCATGAAGGATGCTGGATTTTTCCAAAGCTTTTTATGCATCAATTGAGATGATTGTGTGGTTTTTGTCTTTAAATCCATTTATGTGTTTTATGATATTTATTGATTTATGTATTTTGAAACATCTCTGCATCTCTGGTATGAATCCAACCTTGTCATGATGGATGATCTTTTTGATGTGGTCTTATGTGATTTGCAATTATTTTATTGAGAATTTTTGCATCTGTGTTCATCAATGATATGGGTCTGTAGTTTTCTTTCTTGTTTGTGTCTTTGCTGGCTTTTGGTTTTAGGGTGATGCTGGCTTCATAGAAGGAATTTGGGATATTTCCTTCTGTCTATATCCTTCTTAAAAGTTTCAGTAGTAATGGTTGTAAGACCTCTTTAAATGTTTTATAGAATTCTGCTGTGAAGCCATCTGTGCCTGGGCTTGTATTAGTTGGGAGGCTTTTTATTACATCTTCAATTCCCTCAAGTGTTGTGGGTCTGTTTAAGCTGTCAATCACGTCTTGGTTGAGCTTTGGAGAATATCAGAATTTCAGATATTCATCAATTTCTCTTGGTTTTTGAAGTATTCTCATATGATGGTCTGGAACTTTTCTTTATCTGTCGTGATATTTCCCCTTTCATAGCAAATGTTATTGATTTGGAGTTGCTCCTTCTTTCTCTTGGTTAACTGGGCTAGAGGTCTGTCTATTTTGTTTGTCTTTTCAAAGAACCAGCTTTTGGATTCATTAATTTTTTTGTATTGTTTTCTCTGTTTATATTTCATTGATTGCTGCTCTGATTTTTGTTATTTCTTCCTGTATGTTGGGATTAGGATTCATTTGTTGTTTTCTTTTAATTGTTTTTAGCTGCAGTGTTAGATCGTTTACTTGTTCTCTCTTTTTTTTTTAATGTGGTCACTTAGGGCTATAAATTTCCCTCTTAGGACTGACGTTAATGTATCCCACAGGTTTTGTTGTGTTGTATTGTCATTTTCGTTTAGTTCCAGGAATGCTTTTATTTCATTCTTCATTTCTTATTTGACCCACTCATTGTTCAGTATTGTGTTGTTTAGTCTCCATGCGTTCTTATAGTTAGAAGGGCTTACACTGGGGTTAATATTGAGCTTTATTGCACCTTGGTTAGATAGAATGCATGGACTAATTTCAATCCTTTTGTATTTGTTGTGGTTTTTTTGTGTGTGTGTGTGTCTCAGTATGTGGTCAATTTTGAAGAATGTTCCATGAGTAGAAAGTATATTCTCTGGTGTTTGGATGGAATATTCTGTAGATATCTGTGAGGTCCATTTGGTGTATTGCATTGTTCAGTTCTGATGTCTCTCTGTTTAACTTTTGTCCAGTTGACCTATCCATGTGGCTCAGTGGGGTATAGAAGTCCCCCACTATTAGCGTGCTGGGATCAATCTTTGTCTTAAGGTCCTGAAGGATTGTGTTTATAAAGTTTGGTGCACTAGAGTTTGGTGCATAAATATTTAAAATTGTGATGTTTTTCTTGGTTAATTGTTCCATTGATAAGGATATAATGGCCCTCTTTTTCTTTTCTGATTAATTTTACTCTGAGGTCTATTTTGTCTGATATGAGAATAGCCACTCCTGCTTGCTTTTTGGTACCATATGCTTGGAATATTTTTTCCATCTTTTCACTCTAAGATGCTGTCCGTCCTTGAGGGTCAGATGGGTTTCTCGGAGGCAGCATATAGATGGATTTTGTTTACTAATCCATTCTCCCACTCTATGTCTTTTGATTGAGGAGTTTAGACCATTACTATTTAAGGATGTTATTGAGACGTGTGTGTTGTTTCCTTTCAACTTGCTTTTTTTATTTGCATTATTGATGTAGGCATTTATTTACTCTGTTATGCTTTTGGTAATTTTTCTCTTGGGTTGCTTAAGGATAGTTGCTCCTTTCCTCTGTTCTTTGAATTGCCTCCAGTATTTTCTGAAATGTTGGGTTATTATTATTATTTTTTTTTTGGCATGTGTTCTTTCATTTTGTTTATGTCTTGAAAGATTTTTCTTTCTCCCTCAATGATGATTGGCATCTAAAATGTAGTACTGGGAATAATTTGATACATGTTCTTCCGGCTTTCATGGTTTGCACTGAGAAGTCAGGTGTGATTCTGATGGGTTTCCCCTTGTATGTAACTTGTTGTTTTTCTCTTGTGGCTTTCAGTATTTTGTCCTTGTTTTGAGGATCTAGTGTTTTAACTATGATATGACGTGTGGAATTTCTTTTCTGGTCTTGTCTATTTGGTGTTCTATGTGCTTCTTGTATTTCTATGGGTTTGTCTTTTTTCAGTTTGGGTAAGTTTTCTTCTATTATTCTGTTGATGATCTGATCGATACCATTCTCTTGGGATTCTTCTCCATCCTCTATCTATCCCTATGATGCTAAGGTTTTGTCATTTCATGGTGTCCCACATTTCCTGGTTGTTCCACATTTGTGTTTTTTTTTTTTTTTTCAATTTTTCATAATCTTTACTTGAGGTTTCTAGCTGCACTGTGTTATCCTGTAGGTCTGATATTCTTTTTTTCTGTGTCTTCCATTCTGCTTCTAAGTCTTTTTTCCATCCTTTCCTGCTGATTGGATGAATGTTCAATTTTCTTTTTTTTTGTTTCATCCTGCAATTTCTTCAGTATTTCCAACCCCTTTTAGAGCTTTTCATTCTTTTCTTATAGATCCTTGCTTTGCTGGTCAGTTTTGTTTTTCCTTTCAGCCTGAGATCTTTTCAATATTTCCACTTCCTTCTGAAGTTTGTCATTCTCTCCCTCTAGTTCTTTTCAGAGTTTGTATTTCTCTCCCTCTCGTTCTTTTCTGAGTTTATCAATCTGTCCTTTTAGTTCTTTCAGGAGTTGATCATTCTTTCCTTCTAGTTCCTTTATGAGTTTTCCTTCTCTCCCTTTAGTTCTCTGAATTGTTCTTTATAGTCTTTGAATATGTCTACAATTGTTCTTCTAAGGTTGGGATCTTGGTTCCCTTCCAGAGAGATCTCATTGTTGGGATATTCTACAGGAGTGGTTGGGTTTGGTGGGAATGTATTTTGAGCTTTCCCCATATTGTTGTTTTTCTGTTGTGTTTTTGGAATGTGTATTTTTGTTGTTGTTGTTGTTTTCCCCTTTGTTTATTTGTTTACCTTCTGTTGCTAATCTCAAATGTTGCTATGGGGGATTGGTTGGTTACTCAGTTTGCTTCCTGTTGGTTTCTTCCTCAGTTTTGGCTATGCAGCCTCCAATCACTGACATTGCTGTATCCTCCCAACAGCTTTAAACTGCAGCACCAGCAGTTTACACTTTCCACCTCACTATTAGTAGCTTCAGTGGGGGCACTGGATGGGGGGGGTTGAATCCTTTGGCCTGCACACCGGTCCCCACCTGGGTCATTGGGCACAGATAATGTGTGCTGCTGGTTGACCTTCTAATCATGCACACAATTCATCTCGATGGGCCTAGCATTGGATGTTGCCTGCTGAGGTGGGCCGCCAGCAGGCCGCCTGCACAACACAGATGGGCCTTTGAGGCTGGGCACAGTTAGTGTGCACTGCTGTATCACCTTCTGTCCACACAGGCAGTTCCACTCTATAGTCCTAGTGTTGTTGGATGGCACCTGCTGATTTGGGTCGCCAGCCGGCTGCCTGCACAATACAGAAGGGTCTTGGTGGCTGGGCACAGGTACTGCCCACCACTGGCTCACCTTATTTCCATGCACAGAGTGATGTTATCTTTCTTTACCACTGCATAGAACTGCATTGTGTAAATGTACCACATTTTGTCAACCACTAGTCAGGTGAGGGGCATTTGGGTTGATTCCAACTCTTCGCTATTGTGAAAAGAGCAGCAATAAACATAGATGTGCATGTATCTTTGCAGTACGATGAGTCTTGTGGGTATATACCCAGGGCTGTTATGGCTGAGTCAGGTGGTAGGTTTATTTTGAGTATTTTAAAAGTTCCCCACACTGCTTTCCACAGTAGTTATATGAGTTTACATTCCCATCAGCAAAAGATGAGTGTTCCCCTTTCCCCACAACCTCCCCAGCATTTGATGTCTTTTGTTTTCTTGATCATGATCAGTCTTATTGTAGTGAGATGATACCTTAAGTGTAGCTTTAATTTGTGTTTCCTTAATTATTATAGATGTTTAAAACTTTGTATGATGTTTCTCATCTCTCTTTACTTCCTCATTGGTGAAGTCTCTGTTCAGCTCTTTACTCCATCTTTTGAGTGAGTCATGAGTCATTTGTTTTGTTACTTCTTTGTTTTTGAGTAGTTTATATATTTTGGATGTTAATGCTCTGTCAGATGTATCACTGGTGCAGATTTCCTCCCACTCTGTGGGTTTTCTCTTAACTTCCTTGATTGTTTCTTTTGCTTTTTAGTTTGATGAGGTCCCACTTTTCTGCTATTGACCTTATTTCCTATGCAAATGTTGTTTGACTTAGAAAGTCTTTTCCTAATCCTGTGTCTTGTAGATTGTTATCAAATTTTTCATCTATTACTTTCAGAGTTTCGCGTTTCACATTTGGAGTTGATTTTTTTTTTTTTTACAGGGTGAGAAGTAAGGGTTTAATTTTGTTCTTCTACAAATGGTGATCCAGTTTTGCCACTATCATTTGCTGAAGATGCTATTCTTCCTCCATTGAACTGTTTTTGGGACTTTGTCAAATATGAGGTGGCTGAAATTGTATGAGGTCAAGTTTGGATCTTCAATTTTTTTTTCCATTGGTCGACGAGTCTGTTTTGTACCAGTAGCAGACTGTCTTTATGACTATAGCGCTGTAATATATCTTGAAGTGTGGTAAAGCAATACCCCCTGTATTGCACTTTTTGCTCAGGGTTGCTTTAGTTATTCGTGTCCACCAAACCAGGCCTAAGAAGAATACTGGAAGACATACAAAAGAATGAATGAATGTATCAAAGACTATATGCAAGTGGTTACAGAAAGAAAACCAAGAAGGTGTAATTAGAGAAACATGAAATAGGACCAATAATATAAACAAATTAAAACGACAGTAATCAATACATGTCTTTCAATAATATCTGCAAATATTAATGGCCTCAACTCTTAAATGAAAATGCACAGCATAATATATTATTTTTTTTAAATTTATTTATTTTTGTATGTCTATGAATGTTCTGTATGCATATAGGTCTGTGCACCCATGTCCTGCAATGCCGATGAGGTCAGAAGAGGGTCTCAGATTCACCTGGAACTGGAGTTCTCTTGGAATTGGAGGTACAGACTGTTTTTAGCCACCATGTGTGTGCTGGGGATCGAACCCAAGTCCTCTGTAAGAGCAGTTGGTGCTCTTAACTGCTAGGCCATCTCTCCATGCCCAGAATAGTATATTAAATTAAGAAACAATGTCCACTTTTTGTTGTCCTCAAGAAACTCAACTTACCTTTTAGGATAGACATTTACTTAGGGTGAAAGGATGTAAAAATTATTCCAAGCAAATGGCACTAACAAACAAACAAGTGTATGTGACACAATAGACTTCGAATTAATAGTAATAAGAGGAGGTATAGTTATTTCATTCTACTCAAAGGTACAATTGAGCAGGAAGTTCTTAAAATCATGAGGCTATATGCATGAAACTCTGGTGCCCTCAAATTAATAAAACAAGTACTACAGGACTATGAAGGACAGATTAACTATAACTCAGTAATAGTATGTGATGCCATTACTCCAGTGTCTCCAATAGACAGGAAACCTAGACAAAGAATTAACAGAGAGATATTTGAATTTAATGTCATTTTACATCAAATGGACTTAATATACATCTACACAATAGTCCACCAAAGCACTAACGGAAGCACCTTTTACTCAGAAGCCTAGACAAGTTTCTGTAAAATTGGCAATATACTGGGGCTTAAAACAAATGCCATAAATGCAAAAATATTGAAACAACTCTATGCATTTGTGATGGTTAATCATGGGTGTCAACTTCACTGGACTAAGGAACAAATAAGAGGAAAAAGATCTTTGGATTGGACTACCTCAAACCGGATTGCCCACTCCAAATGTGGGTGTTACCTTCTGCTGGCAAGCAGTATTAAAGGCCATGGCATAGGGAGCTGGTCCCCTTTTTACTGCAGCTTGCCTCTCTCTCACTGGTGAGTTTGTCTTGCTGCTGTGATCAACCCTTCAGATCCCAGCATGTACTGAGACCGGCAGATCTCCTGGAATCCATCAGGCCTTCAGCACCAGATTGGGACTACTGAGACATCCATCCTTGGGGACTGAACAGTTCCCTGGATTCTCAGCCTCTCCAGTGTGGCACGGCTACTTTTGGACTCCTTGAACTCTGTAACATGAGCAAATCAATAAATTGTATGTAGCTATATATTCGTTCTGTTGCTTCTGTTTCTTTAGAGAACACTGACTAATACAGATTTTAGTACCAGAAGTTGTTCTAGAGAAAAAGAATTGAAAGGATGAATTTCTTTAGTGGGCTTTGTAGTTTCTTTTTTTTTAATTTTTATTTTTTATTTTTATTTATTTCTGTATGTGTATCAATGTACTGTCTGCATGCAGGTCTGTGCACCCGTGTCGTGCAATGCCGCGGAGGTCAGAAGAGGGTCTCGAATTCCCCTGGAACTGGAGTTCTCCTGGAATTGGAGTTTCAGACAGCTCTCGGCCGCCATGTGGGTGCTGGGGATCGAACCCGGGTCCTCTGTAAGAGCGGTCAGCGCTCTCAACCGCTAGGCCATCTCTCCAGCCCCTGGCTTCGTAGTTTCTTGAGCCAGCTCTCCAACCCAATGAAGCTTAGAGTTACTGAAGGCTACACTGGTGGCATGAAGAGGAATGATAATCCTTGGTGTAGACTATTTGATGTAATTATGAAGAAGAGCCATTTGACTCACCTAAATCACCTCTTGTGAGAAGCAAAGAATTTACCGACCCTATATAGAAAACACTTGAGAAATTGTGGAAAAATAAGGAAAATAATGATGTTGCCTGGTTGGTCTTAACATCTCTGGATAAAGTGATAGGGGAAAATAATGAGCTCAGTGATAAAATTGACCAGCTCCAGATTCGAAACAACAGTTTAAAGGTTTCCAAGTGTCCTCTAGAAGAGCATCTTCTCTCCAGCATCCAAAGAACTAAAGCAGCAGAAAATCAAGTTGGAGCCCTTATTATACTTTAGGCTGATTTACAGATTTGGATCTTTGGTTTTGTTCCATTGGTCAACAGGTCTGTTTCTGTGCCAGTACCAGGCTGATTTTATGACTATAGCCCTGTAGTATAGTTTGAAATCTGATATAGAGATACTCCCTGTGTAGCACTTTTTGCTCATGGTTGTTTTGGCTATTCGGGGTCTTTGGTTTTTCCAAATGAATTTAAGGACTTTTTTCCCAAGCCTGTGAAGAAACTCTTGAGGATTTTGATTGATATTGCTTTAAATATATACAAGGGTTTTGGTAGAATGGACATTTTTAAAATGTTAATTTTCTCAATCCATGAGCATGGGAGGTTTTTCGATCTTCTGATGTCTTCTTCAACTTCTTTCTTTAAAGGTTTAAAAATTTTCTTGTAGAGATCTTTGGTGTCTTTGGTTAGGTTTGTTCCTAGGTATTTTATTGTTTTTGAGGCTATTGTGAGTGGGAAGGTCTCTGAATTTTTTCTCCAGTTGCTTGTTCTTGGTGTAAAGAAAGGCCATTGATTTTTTGTAGGTTAATTTTGTATCCTGCCACTTTTATGAAGCTTATAATCATTTCTAGGAGTTTTCTGGTAGAGGTTTTAGCATCCCTTAAGTAAACAATCATATCATCAGCAAACAGGGATAGTCTGACTCCCTCTTTTCCAATTAGTACTCCTTTAATTTCCTTCTCTTGACCTATTGCTCTATCAAGTGTTTCAAGCACTATATTGAAGAGGAGTGGTGACAGGCGGCAGCCTTGCCGAGTTCCTACCTTTAAAGTGAATGTTTCTGTCATTTCCCCATTTAGGATGATATTTGCTGTGGGTTTCTCGTATATGGCTTTGATGACATTGAGGAATGATCCCTCCAATCCAATTCCTTCCAGGACTTTAATCATGAAGGGATGCTGGATTTTGTCAAAGCTTTTTCCAGCATAAATTGAGATGATGGTGTAGTTTTTGTGTTTCATTCCATTTATGTACCACTTATTTTCACACTCTGTTAGTATTGTATATAGGTGGAAGATATGCATTCATATTTTAGAGTAATATAAAATTAAAGGGTGAAAACATGCGTTCCTAAACATATTTTGGAATTAACATTCAGTTTATTCCCAGAGTCATAAGTTTGATGCATATGTGATGATTATATAGGCATTTGTTGGAGCAATACAATGGGGCGGGGGAAAAAAAACAACATAAACACAGTTACTCACTCTTCAATAGTACAGTTTTGGGATAATTCCATCACTGGGTTGTTGGATGATTGTTTCATTGGTTAGTTGGATAATTAAATCATTCTCTTGTGTGTCTGTGTGTGACTGTGGGGGTGGACCCACCCTGATAGCTCGTATAAAAGGTCGGCCTGATGCCACTCTGAGACTTGAGTGCACAGAGATTAGATCAGGGATCTCCCAGGACCACCTGAATCACAGAGTACCAGGGGCAGGCTAAGAGAGGCATACCCCACACACACAACCCTGGCAACTGGAATTGCTGAGGGTGTGTTCAATTGGATTCTTCGGAGACCTTTCAGAAGAGAAAAGGAATAAGAGTGAATGAGACTTCCAATATATAATCAAAATTGAAAGCCTAAAACCTAGATAAGTCAAAACTCGATAAACAAAGAGAAAAAACAAACAAACAAACAACAACAAAAAATGAAGACATCTGAAGGAGGCAAGCAAAGCAGTCCTTCAACACAGTGAAGAGGCATTTGAGATTAGCATCAGAATACAGGAAAAGAGAAACCCACATGACAGTGACATGACAAAGGGACAACATGGGAAAGGTGAAGGATAATTCTAAGTTCTACCAACCCTGTGGGAGATTCCTACAATGGGATCTCCCTGGGGTTCGTCCAGGAAACAGATCTTAGAGGAAAAATTGCAGACATATTCAAAGAAATCAAATAATATAAGGAACAAATCAGAGAAGTAAGGAAAGAGTATGAAAAACTCAAGAAGGAACTAGAGGGAAAGATTGAAACCTTAAATATTAAAGGGCTAAACTCCCTAATCAATAGTCATAGACTGGGAGATTTCATTAGGAAACAGAACCCGTTTATATGCTGTCTACAAGAAAGGCAGCTCACTCTCAAGGATAAGCAAAACCTTAAGGTGAAGGCATTGAAAAAATATTCCAAGCAAATGGTAACCAAAAGAAAGCAGGTGTTGTTATTTTAATATCAGACAAAATAGACTTCAAAGTAAAAAAAAATCAGAAGAGACAAAGAGGACCATTACATTTTTATCAAAGGAACAATTGACCATGAAGATTTCACAATCATGAATATTTATTCACCAAAATCTGGTGCACCAAACTGTATAAAGACAATTCTCCAGGATCTCAAGGCATAGACTAACCCCAGCACATTCATAGTAAGAGACTTCAGTACCCCACTGAGCAATTTGGACAGGTCAACAGGACAAAGAATAAACAAAGAGACAACTAAACTGATGGATTTGTTATGCCACATGGACCTCACAGACATCTACCAAATAGTCGACCCAAATACCAGAGAATACACTTCTACTGAGCACCCCACAGAAGATTCTCCAAGACCAACGACATACTAGCACATAGAAGAAAACCTAAACACATACAAAAAGATTGAAATAATTTCATAGATTCTATCTGGCCAGAGTGTAAGAAAGCTCAATATCAACACCGGGATAAGCCATACTATCTACAGCAAAACATGAAGACTGTGGTAGTTTGAATGAGTGTCCCCCATAGGCTGTATTCAGACGTTTGTCTCCAGTTGGTGGCACTGTTTTTGGAGGTCTTAGAAGGTGTGGCCGTGCTAGAGAAAGTACTTTATTGGGGGCAGGCTTAATGAGTTTAACAAGCCTCGTGGTCTACAGTTGCTCTCTCTCTCTACTTCCTGTGCTCATTGAGAGATGTGACCCTCTGCATGCTGCTCCAGCTCCAGCCACCATGCCTCCCACCACAGTGGACTCTAATTCCCTGGAACTGCCAATTGTAAGCTCAAATAAACTCTTCCTTTTATAAGTTCCTTGGTCATGGTGTTTTATCACAGCAACAGAAAAGTGACTAATACAGTTATTTGGTATCAGAGAGTGGGCTGTTGGCTGTGAAGAACATGACCATGTGGATGTTTGGAGAAATTTGGAAGACTTTGGAACTTTGGGCTAGAAAAGCTGTTGACTACTGTAAGCAGAGCTTAAGGGGACATTTTAGTAGAAGCCTGGAAGAAAGCATGGCCGCAAAAATTGTAGTTCCAGAGGAAAATAAAGACTTAGGCAGCAACAGGGATACTTTGATAAAGAGTTTTTTAATTGACTGATAGGCATAGGAACTGTGAAAGGATAATTCTCTATCTAGAGCCAAATTCAATAGTAAAGTTTTGATAAGTTGTGTAATTAAGCAAAATATATTACTACGGGAAAGCTCTGATATCAGCAATGAATTATTCTACCAAGGAGATGTTGGCTAGGGGATTCAAACCCGCCCCCTCCCAAATTGTAAAGGCCTTTTGCCTATAAGTGGGATATATGAAAGGAGAAAAGCAGTAAGTCCCTGTTGTTGAAGACCTGGTGTGAGCATGAAAAATATTATGAGACGTCACTTGCTAGCATACAACTGGCCTCTGAAATGCCAGAGAATGTTACCTAAGGCCACTAAAGCAATACACCAAAATATTGGTCTCCCTGAGACAAGAAAGACTCCTCCGTCAATATCAGCTACACCTCAACAGCCTGGAGATATTGTGCAACAGTGGCAGCCAAGTGTATATATATATATATCCCAAATCTATTTGGCTATTAGCTCTCTCCTTGGAGGAATAACTCACAGCGGATGCCACAAGCTTATGTCCTCTAGTGGTTAGGAGATGTTATAAGCCACAATAAGAACTTGTCACCCTTTATAGAGAAACCACAGTTTGCGGATTAGCATACCATCCAAGCATCTGTGTCTATGCTCACAGCTTAGCTTGACATAATAATTGGTACTGCTTAAATGCCTGTACATCCAATAGCTTGTGCTTGTTAGTATGACTAAAAAAGGTATCACTGGAAAAAAAGCTGGTTTTTCAAACCAATGAAGGAGGAAACAACCTAACGCGTTTCTAGAGCATTCCAACTTGCCAATCTCCAAAGAAAATTAGACAAGTTTCTTCTCACCTCATTATTGTGCCCTTTCCCAACAAAGCCTTCAGGAACAACATTGCCGAGGAGCAGGCAAGGCGCTGGAGATTGTAAGTGCTCGCAGAGGATAGAAGTAGGTGGAGAATCATGCTCTTAGTACACAGGACCTAGAGGAATAATCATTGTGAAATCATTATACTGATCAACGTGCCTGATACCAAACTTCTCCATAACATGGAATAATGGGAATCTTGGGGTTGGTTCTAAAACTTTGGACATAGATCTTGTCATAATATGCACGCTAATTACTAATCTGTATGACATCTGGTACAATCAGATTGTTTATCTGCAAACAAACTGTGTTCAGATTATATTGCATAGAATCATCCTTAAAAACAATAAACAAAAAATGAGTTATTAAGAACATAAATTAGTTTAATAAATTTTTTAGAAAAATAAAAAAAGAACAAAAATAAAAAAAAGACTTAGGCTAGTCAACGAAGGGATATTTGCTTATAATAGAGTTCTGGCAGTCAGTTTGGCCTGCAGCTCAACATAATTGCCTGATTGTTAAAGTTGAAAAGCAATGGACTGCTGTCTTTGGCAGAGGATATTTCAAGACCGCCTAATGTAGAATGGTGGTGTGGCTTTTAATTATTATACATATCTACACTGAAAAAGAGCAAATGGGGCAGACGGAAATGCAGAATGCAAGTTGGATCTGAAAAGTCCACTAGGAAGATTAAAGGGGTGCTGTGGCCAAGGCTTGTGAAGGAGAGGCTCCCTTTAATAAGGAGACTAAAGTCGATAGGAGAGGCCTGGATATTTACAAGTAAAACAAACGAATCAGTACCTTCAGGGAAAACCCACACCCAGGTAATCCTCCAGATTTTGAAAGGAAAATACTGAAAGCTTTTTTTCTACTCCAACAAGTCAGGGCAGAGAAAAATTGCAAATGTGGTTATGTTAAAGTAGGAGAGATTCCTCCCGAACTTGCAGCCAGATAAGGCAATTTCATTCATGTGGTGCTTGCTTTAGAGGCATGAATTTTGCAAGAGTGAAAGGTCATCAGTTCTTCCTCCCGGGTTTCAGAGAGCTGCAAGGTTCAGGGCACGTGCTGCCGGGTTGTCCCTGATAAATAAAGTAGGCCCTGAGAGGTCATTGCTTGAATCTGTGAATGTGAAGCATGGTTGGCATCGGAGACCCCATGAAGACTTTTGAGATGCCAGTCTGTGAGATATTTGCAAGGAGAGCTGCATACAGAGAGTTGTACCAGCCTAAGAAAGGCTGTTTATGTTGCAAGCAAATCTGGAAGAGCTGAGCCATCTAAGCCCTTTTGAAGTCCAAATCTCCAGAAGTCTGCAGTGGAAGCTATGGATTTGCGCATTTGCCTCGCCCTGCTGGTTTTTGGCTTGTTTTGGTCCAGTATTCCTCACTATGCCTCTATTCTTTCCTTTTGGAATGGAAATGTGTATTCAGTTCCACTGTTTGTTGGAAGTATGTAATTATTCTTTTGATTTCACAGAATCTTACAGTTAAGAGCTTGCCTAGTCCAGAAATCTCAGAAGAGGACTTTGGACTGTAGACTTTGTTTTATAAAAAGGAAGAGTAGAGTTTATTTGAGATTACATTTGACAGTTCCAGGGAATCCATCCTGGTGGGCAGGAGGGCATTGTGGCAGGTGCTGGAGCAGAAGCCAAGGTTCACATTTTGCAATACGCACAGGCAGTCAAGAGAGAGAGGGAATGGTGACGACATGGCTTTTTGAACTCCCTGAGCCTGCCCCACTGACCTCCTTCATCCCAGCAGCGCCACACCTTCTTTTTCTTCCACTAAATTTTTTTTAATTTTTTTAACAAATCTAGACCCGTTGTGCCCGCCCATTCCCCCACCCAGCCAGAGGTCAGCCTTCTGCCAAACATGCTTTTCATCTTTCGTCTTCTAAATATTCTCCATGAAGAAGTTGGACTGTTTTGACCGAAGTTGATGTTTCAGTCAGTTCTTTTGATGCAGTTCCTTTCTGTTGTTGTTGTTGTTGTTGTTGTTGTTGGTTCCAATATGCCTTACACCTCAACTGCTTTGGGCTAAAGTCAGGGGCCCACACAAGGAAATACTTACCACTGGGTAATTGGCACTAGCATTCACAGATGAGGGATACCATTTGTTGCTTTGTTTTTCGGACTGTGTTACTCCCTCAGCATGATGTTCCTCAAGCTCCAGCTTTTCCTGCAAAGGCTCGTGATTATGTCATTCTTTCTTTACTGCTGCACAAAACTACATTGTGTACATGTACCACATTTTCCCTATCCACTCATCAGTTGAGGGGCATTTAGGTCGGTTCCAGCTCCTTGCTATTGTGAAGAGAGCTGCAATAATCATGGCCGTGCATGTATCTCTGTGGTGGTGTAAGTCTTGAGGGTACATGCCCAGTAGTGGTATGGCTGGGTCGGGTGGCAAGTTCATTCCAAGTCTTCCAAGGGTTCTCCACAGTGCTTTCCATAGTGGCTGTACGAGTTTACATTCCTACCAGCAGTGGATGAGTGTTCCCCTTTCCCCACAACTGGTAAAGACTATGGGGACTTTTAAGGTTGGACTAAATGCATTTTGCATTTTATATGGTCAGGAGCATATGGGGACCAGGGAGTGGAATGTGGTGGTTTGAATGAGTGTCCCCGATAGGCTGTAAGTATTCAGACATTTGTCTCCAGTTGGTGGCACTGTTTTTGGAGGTCTTAGAAGGTGTGGCCATGCTAGAGGAAGTACGTTATTGGGGGCAGGCTTAGTGATTTTAACAAGCCTCGTGGTCTACAATTGCTCTCTCTCTCTGCTTCCTGTACTCGTTGGGAGATGTGACCCTCTGCATGCTGCTCCAACTCCAGCCACCATGCCTCCCGCCACAATGGACTCTAATTCCCTGGAACCACCAATTGTAAACTCAAATAAACTCTTCCTTTCATAACTTCCTTGGTCTTGGTGTTTTATCACAGCAACAGAAAAGTGATTAATACAGAGAGTAAGCAACACACTCCTGAATAATGAATGGGCCATGGAAGAAATAAAGAAAGAAATAAAAGCATTACTGTAACTGAATGATGATAATAATACAACACAACAAAACCTATGGGATACATTAAAAGCAGTCCTAAGAGGGAAGTTTATAACACTGGGTGCTTATATTTGAAAAACAGAAAGAGCACAAGTGAACAATCTAACTTTGCAGCAATAAACTCTTTAGAGAAAACAACAAATGAACCCTAAATAGAACAACAGGAAGAAATACTATAAATCAGAGTAGAAATCAATGAAATATAAACAAAGAAAACAATTCAAAATATCAGTGAATCCAAAAGTTGATTCTTTGAGAGAATAAGCAAGATAGACAGACCTCTATCCCAGTTAACCAAAAGAAAGAAAGAGCAAGTCCAAATCAATAGAATCCACAATGAAAGGGGAAATATCACAACAGACATTGAAAAGATCCAGACAATCATATGGAATACTTCAAAAACCTATACTCTACTAAGTTTGAAAACCTAGGAGATATGGATAAATATCTGAAATCTGGGGAATCACAAAAGCTTAACTAAGAATACATGAACAGCTTAAACAGACCCATAACATATGAAGAAACTGAAGATATAATAAAAATCTCCCAACTAAAAATGCCCAGGCCCATATGGTTTCACAACAGAATTCTATAAAACATTTCAAAATAAATAAAACCACTGTTACTCAAATTGTTCAAAAGAATGCAAGCAGTCTTTTTATATGCTTAGAAATTCACATTTCCTCCATTAATTTTATATTACTCTAAAATTCAGAAAAAAAGACTGAGAAAAAGATGCAGGACAGTTATTGCCGAATGCATGATCTAGGGTGGAGTGGGGTGGGGTGGGGTGGGCAGAATGGAAAGGAGAATATGCCTATACTGAATAGAAAAATGATGTATGTAATTAAAAAAATGATGAGAAAAAAAAAAAAAAAAAAAGAATATAAACAGAGGGACATCTCCAAAATCCCTTCTATGAAGCCAGCATCAGTCTAATAGCAAAACTAGCCAAAGATATAACCAAAAAAAAGAACTAGAGACCCATCTCATTAATGAACACAGATGCAAAAATTCTCTTCAATTCTTACAGGCAAATGCATCTGCTCTGTGGATGCCACTGCTTTTGGCACTCCTCAAGTACATGAGATACAGCTTTTTAACCTTCCAATGTGGACTGAGAAGTGCTGAGATACCCAGCTTGTGAACTTAGCAGCTAATGGGAATTCAGCCTTGTCAGAATATGGACTGCCATTGTTGAACTACCTCAGCTGTATCGTGGAGGCCAGTGCAGGGGAATCAAGACAGGATGCGTGCTTATTGGACTTCGTTTGGGAGATTATGGGAGGGCAAGACCCCAATGTGGAGCACAAGTGCAGGATTGATGGTTGTTTGGGCTTGCCAAGGAGAAGACTTTGAGCACTTGCTTGAGGAAAATATGACATCTTTTAGGAAAAAAAATTGTCCTCTGATTCAAGTGATCTATCTATCTATCATCTATCTATCTATCTATTATCTATCTATCTATCTATCTATCTATCTATCTATCTATCTATCTATCTATCTATAAAACTATGCATATATACTGAAGGAATACAAGTAGCAGAGATCAATAACAACAAAAGAACTGAAAAAAATCTCTGGAAAGACTCAAAAAAAGATGCAGGATATCTACAGCAGAGTACAGGGACTCTGGTAGGTTGAGGGGCATGGAAAGGGTTGTAACTTTAGATTCGATTGTACGACTTATGGAAAAAAGTTTAAAGCAATAAAAAAAGAAAAAATCTCAACAAAATACTTGAAAAATGCGTGCAGAGCCACATGAAGAAGATCATCCATCTTGGCCACCTTGGATTCATACCAGAGACGCAGGTATGGTTCAAAATACAAAAATCAATGCAAATCATAAAATACATAAATGTACTGATAGGCAAAAACCACAGGATCATCTCAATTGATGCAGAAAACGCCTTTGACAAAATCTAGCATCCCTTCATGCGTAAAGTCCTAGAGGGAAATGGATTAAAGGGATCATTCCCCAATGTAATAAAAGCCATACACAGAAAACTGACAGCCAATATCATCCTAAATGGAAAAAAGACAGAATCATTCCCCTTAAAGGTAGGAACTTGGCAAGGTGGCCCCCTGTCACCACTCCTCTTCAATATAGTGTTGAAACACTTGCTAGGGCAATAAGGCAAGGAAAGGAAATTAAAGGAATATTAATTGGGAAAGAGGCAGTCAAGCTATCTATTTTTGCTGATGATATGATTGTTTACCCAAGGGGTGCTAAAAACTCTACCAGAAAACTCCTAGAAATGATTAAGAGTTTTATAAAGGTGGCAGGATACAACATTAACCTAGAAAAATCAGTAGCCTTTCTTTAGAACAACAATAAACTACTGGAGAAGGAATATAAGAAAACCTTCACACTTACAATAGCCTCAAAAACAATAAAATACCTAGGAACAAATCTAACCAAAGAGAGCAAAGATCACAACAAAAAAATTTCAAGCCCCTGAAGAAGGAAATTGAAGACATCAAATGATGGAAAGACTTCCCTTGCTCATGGATTCAAAAAAATGTTTTTTACCCAAATTAATATACAGATTTAATGAAATCCCCAGTAAAATCCCCAAGAGTTTCTTCACAGGCTTGGGGAAAAAAGTCCTTAATTTCATATGGAAAAACTAAAGACCCAGAATAGCCAAAGCAACGATCAAAAAGAGCAATACATGGGGGATCTCTATACCAGACTTCAAACTATATTACAGGGCTATAGTGATAAAAACAGCTTGGTACTGGCAGAAAAACTGACCCGTTATGCAATGGAACAATACTTTAGATCCAAACTTGAGCACATACAATTTCACCCACCTCATATTTGACAAGGGGGCCAAGAAGACACAATGGAGTATAGACAACATCTTCAGCAAGTGCTGTTTGCAAAACTGGATTGCCACTTGTAGAAGAATAGAGTTAAATCGCTATGGCTAGCCCTGTACAAAAGTCAACTCCAGATGGAGCAAAGAACTCAAAGTGAAACCCAAAACTCTGAAGGTGATAGAAGAAAAAGTTGACAGCAGCTTAGGAAAAGACTTCCTAAATCAGACAGCAGCTGCACAAGAAATAAGATCGACATTTGACAAATGGTACCTCATTAAACTCAAAAGCCTTTGCACATCAAAAGAAACAATCAAGGAAGTGAAGAGAAAACCACAGAGTTGGAGCAAACCTCCATCTCAGATACATCTGACAAAGCATTGATTTCCAGAATATAAAAACGACTCAAAAAAAAAAAAACAAAAAAAAAAACAAGAAAGAAAACAAATGACTCACTCTAAAGATGGAGCAAAGAGCTGAACAGAGACTTTCACAAGTGATGAATTAGGGATGGCTGAGAAACATGTTAAAAACTGTTCAATGTCGCTAATAAGTAATTACATGCAGATCAAAACAACTTTAATATATCATCTCATTCTGATAAGACTGGCTAGGAACAAGAAAACAAAATATACCAAGTGCTGGAAAGGTTGTGGGGAAAAGGGAACACTCATCCACTGCTGGTGGTCATGACAACTCCTACAGCCGCTATGGATAGCAGTGTGCAGAACCCTTGGAAGACTCAAAATGAGCTTGCCACTTGACCCAGTCATACCACTCCTGGGTATATACCCACAAGACTCAACTTACTGAAGAGATACATGCAGAGCCATGTTTATTGAAGCTCTCTTCACAATAGCGAAGAGCTGGAACCTACCCAGGTCCCCCTCAACTGATGAGTGGATAAAGAAAATGTGGTACATCTACACAATGGAGTTCTGTGCAGCAGTAAAGACAGATGGCATCATGAACTTTGCATGTAAATGGATTTAGGTAGAAAATATCATGCTAAGTGAAGTAACACAGTCCCAGAAAAACAAATGACGAATGATATCCCTTGTCTGTGGATGCTAGTACCAATTACTTTGTTATAAGGCAAACTGAGCAATGTTAATTTTATCTGAAAGCAGTTGTGCTCTTATATTGTGAATCCCTTAACAGTTTCTAGAACTAAGCTAATATTTAATTTCAAAATTCGTAAGTTTTAGTATATGGATGATGGATATGTATGTATACTTTAGAGTAATATAAGATCAAGGGATCAGAGGAAGGAAGTGAATTCATAAATTATCTTTAACATAAATATATCTCAGTGCTTAAGAGCTCTGGCTTCCATTGCAGAATACCAGGGTTCATTTTCCGGCCCTCACGTGGAGTCTAATAACTGTAAGTCCAGATAGAACAGGTCCAGTCTTCACATTTTGCTTCTGTGGGCAATGTTTGACAAGGGTGCACTTACATACATGCAAACAAGTAATACATACATATAAAAGAAAAAATAAATATCATAGAAGATGGGTTTAAGCCAAGAATTCATATTTTTACTGATCATCACACTTATTGTACCAGCTTCCATAAGGATCCTGAATCCAAACCTTCATCTAGTTATGGAAGCTCAACACACAATCTGATAAATCCTAGATGATGAGAGTAATGTGACATTTCAGAAATTCTAGCTTAGAAGCTGGAATTTCTTTATTATAGAGGTTTTATGCTAATATAATCTTAAACATTTTTTGTTCAATAGAAAATACGTTAATGCACAAAGTGATTACTTTATCTTTTTAACCACTTTGCTGGAAGAATGCCATAATACATGTTGAAGCAAAAGAAGGTGATTTTTAATAAACCTCTTACAATGGTGTCTTTTGATCAGCATTGGAAAATCCTTGAATTTAATATTGTACTGGAAACATGAAACTGAAATTTTGACTGTGTCTGAATGTTTGATTGGTACAGTGCAGAACAGGAATAGGAATTCAACAGCTACTCATTTCAAGATAAAAAGGCCTAGACTTAACAATAGCCTACTATATAATAATATATACCCTCTGATCTGATATATACTCTAGTTCACTATATATTATATATATCATGATCTACGTACAATATATTTACCTATACAAAGCAATGTTGTTATATTCCTTTCTACCTAAAATCAACTGTGTTGCTTTAATTTGAATCTCTTAATGAGCCTTAGAATTATCATATCACTTATTTTCAGATATGGCAATTAACATATATGGGTGGAAGGTATGTATTTATATTTTAGAATAATAAATAATTACAAGGAAAATATGAATTCCTAAACAAATTTCAGAGTTAACATACAGTTTATTCCGAGAGGATATAAGTCTGGTACATATATGACATTTATATAGGCATATTTTGGAGCAATACAAATGGTAGTTAATGACAACCATATAAGGACTGGGTCATAGGGTGAATGAAAAGATTGATACAGTTAAATTCTGCCCAAAATAAACCTCTGCAGGAAAAACATGACTGAGAGAAAGGTGCAGGACATGTATGGTAGAATGCATGAACTGGAGTTGGGTGGGGAGAAGGTAAAGGGGATTATGTCTAAATTGAACTGAAAATGATATATGAAATAAAGAAATCATCAATAAAAGTATTATATTAAAATTTCAGTTTGGATGACTAAAAACAATGAGTGGCTTATGATGAAAACTTGCCTGCCTGAGTCTTCAGCTTGTGTTTCAAATTTCAGTCATGAACATGGAAGCAGTCCAATGACCCCATTATTTCTTCTCCAAAAGATGTTCTATTGAAGATCAGCCTTTACTCTAAAAGACTTCATGCTTTCTACCAGACTCTTTAAGTCTGGTAGAATTACTTTATGGTAGTTTCAAAGTTAGGTTTTCACAAGAGTCTATGTCTCACCAGTCATGGGCACATGGCTATGTTTATAGACCTATGGACGAATTCCCTCCTAATCTGTGAGTGTAAATCCAATCAGCCAGCTATTGAGTACTCCAAAGTTTAAAGTGTACTATTACAACAATAGGCGTAATTTGGTGGGCTTTAAAAGATGAGTACCTCTCACAATTCACTAAAGAAACTTCTTATATACAAACAAACATCTGAGTAAAGGGAGAAAAAGGAGCTCAAAAAAGGAGGGATAATAGGAGGCAGATATTATCAAGGGGAAAATGGCAACAATGGGATGTAGGCAGGAGGGTTAAATAGAAGAAATAAGAGAAATAAACAATGCTTAGGTTGTGTGAAAAACAGAGAGAAATATATTAGTTCAAAGCCCACTGAAAAAAATACAGAAATAATATATGTACATGTGTACATGCAAGGCTTTATAAGAAGAAACACAGTGTCAGACAGAAGAAAGCTCCCTTTGAGTTTTGGTCTTCCTAGTTCAAGAGGCACCCCAAATAACGCAGGCTATTGTCACAACCCTTTATTATCTCACAGAACTTGAAAGTAAGACCCACTTACTGAAGACAGGACAGACTTCCAACATAGGAGTTGGATCAAAGGAACTGGAACTGACCTGAAAGTCTCCTCCATGAAGGCTAGCTCTCATATTTTGGAGGACACTACGAAACCACTAAGGAGAAGATAAATCAATGGTAAAATCTCAGCTTCAAAGACCAATAATCACAACCATGACCAGCGGAGCAAACTATGTCAGTGTAGTAGAGTAACTTTTCTTGAGAACAATCCACTTCCTATTTGGACTTAATGCCATCTCAGTGGGAGAGAACACACTGTTGGCACTGTAAGCATATTCTAAAACACAGGACTGGAAAGGTTATAGATCTTAGAGACAGTACTGTTTCTCTCACATCCTTAGAGAAATATCATTTCTTACTAAATGTTAAAGATGGATCCTTTTTTTTTTTTTTTACAAACAATTGTGTCAATTACCACTCAGCAAATAAGCTTCTTTTGGAAAAGATGGAGAACATAAGCGCTATCCACAACTCTCACACACAAAAAAGGTGCTTCTGAAATACCCAATTTTTTGACACGTGTGTGATATAACCTCTACCTCTAAGGCTCACAGAACATAGTGAAACAAGGGGAAAGGGGGATATAAATGTATATCTTAACTATTATCAGTAAAGGCTTCCTATGCAGCAGAGGGTGATGAACTTAGAAGTTCACAACTGGCCAAAGTGTAGAGTATAAGATTCTGCAAATTATGTGTCCCTTGCTAGGACTCCTATATTAAATCTCACCCACCCATGGTTCGGGCACCATTGCAGAAGAGTGGGAAGAAAGGTTGTAAAAGTTAGGTGTAGCGTAAGACCATAAGGGACTGGAGTCCTTTAAGCTTTTGTGAAGGTGTGCATATGAACTTACATTAATGGTGACAACATGCACAGGGCCCATACAATCTCAATAAGACAAAACCCAGCAGAAGTCCCCAACCTTAACTGAGGAACTATTGTCATATGATCACTGAGAGAAAATTGTTTTTCTTTAAGGGAGTGATGCTAAGCATGCTTAACAGGATCCAGTGGCTTAATTCAAGAATGGGAATTCTACATACAGAAACTTGATTCAATAAGCTTTAACATATATGGCACAATGCATGAAATCCTGTAGGCTGGATATGGGGAATGCATATAGGGGAGGGGTACTATACATAATTAAGATGAACTGCATGAAATACATAAAATTTCAATAAAATACATTGAAAAGTACAGGCCATAAGTGACTGTAAAGTGTCAATCCATAAGTTATACATCTATAATGTAATGCCTGCAACTAAGGCTCAGGCAACATTGTGGTAGAGGGGATAGAAAAAATATAAGAGCCTGAGGACAATAAAGCAGCTGTTACTTAATGTATTCTGGGCAAGATTTGAAGGCTATACCAATGACATCTCCACACTATGGTAGTCTGACAAGATCTTTATAATGAAAACACAAATTAAAATGCTGAGGTGGATTTTAGAAATTTCACAAGGTCCCACCTACAGTTGATCAGTGGATGCTGAGGGAGAAAAATCAGTTTTTTTTTTTCCAGGGAGTAATCTGGGAGATTTTCTAATTTTCTTTCTTTTTTTTTTATTTCTGTATGTGTATGAATGTACTGTCTGCATGCAGGTCTGTGCACCTGTGTCCTGCAATGCCGCGGAGGTCAGAAGAGGGTCTCGGATTCCCCTGGAAATGGAGTTCTCTTAGAATTGGAGTTTCAGACGGTTCTCAGCCGCCATGTGGGTGCTGGGGATCGAACCTGGGTCCTCTGTAAGAGCGGTTGGCGCCCTTAACCACTAGGCTATCCCCCCAGCCCGATTTTCTAATTTTAAGTAGTCATCCCTACGCGTTGGCAGACATGAGCATCACTAAACAGACTCACTGTATTATATAAAATCGACCAAATAATGGGACACAAAAGAAATCTCAACAAATACAAAAGTATTGAAATTGTTTCAAGCATTCTATCAGACCACAGTGCAATAAAGCTCAATACTAACACCAGAATAAGCCCAACTATCTGCAAGAACACCTAGAGAAGAAAAAACACAATCCTGAATAACGAATGGGTCAGGTAAGAAATAAGGAATGAAATAAGCCTGGCGTGGTGGCCCACGCCTTTAATCCTAGAACTTGGGAGGTAGAGGTAGGCTGATATCTGTGAGTTCAAAGCCAGCCTGGTCTACAGAGTTAGATCCAGGACAGCCAATGCTACAGGGAGACCTTGTCTTAAAAAGACAAAGACAAAAAAAAGAATGAAATAAAACTATTCATGGAACTAAATGAAACAGACCTGTGGGATACTCTGAAAGCATTCCTAGAGAAGGGAAATTAATAGCCTTAATTGCCCATATTAAAAAAACACAAAGGGAAAAATAAATGATCTAACACTGCAGCTAAAAACACTTGAGAGACAACCACAATTGAACTCTAAACCCAGATAGGAAGAAATAATGCAAAAAACAGTGAAATAGAAACAAAGATATCAATACCAAAAAAAAAAAAAAAATCAATGAATCCAAAAGCTGGTTCTTTTTAAAGATAAACAAGATAGACAGACATCTACTGTTTATCCCATTTAACCAAAAGAAAGAAAGAGGAAGTTCGAATTAATAGTATTGTTGATGAAAAGGGAAATGTCACAACAGGTAAAGAAAAGATCCAGAAAATCATAGGAGACTACTTCAAAAACCTATAATCTACCAAGTTTGAAAACCTAATTGAAATGGATTAATATCTGCAATCCTTGGGATCAACAAAGCTTAATCAAGAAAAGATTATTAGTTTAAATTTTTTTTATTAATTTTATTTATTTATTGTATGTGTATGAATGTACTGTCTGCATGCAAGTCTGTGCACCCGTGTCGTGCAACGCCGCGGAGGTCAGAAGAGGGTCTCGGATTCCCCTGGAACTGGAGTTCTCCTGGAATTGGAGTTTTAGACGGTTCTCGGCCGCCATGTGGGTGCTGGGGATCGAACCCGGGTCCTCTGTAAGAGCGGTCGGCGCTCTTAACCGCTAGGCCATCTCTCCAGCCCAGATTATTAGTTTAAACAGACCCATAACATTTGAGGAACTTGAACAAGTAACAAAAACCTCCCAACTAAAAAAAGCACAGGCCCAAATGGTTTTACAGCAGAATTCTATAAAACATTTAAAGAGATCTTACAACCATTGCTACTCAAACTATTCAGAAGGATACAAACGGATGGAAATCTTCTAAATTACTTCTTTTTTTTAATTTTTTATTAATTTTATTTATTTCTGTATGTGTACAAATGTATTGTCTGCATGCAAGTCTGTGCACCCGTGTCGTGCAATGCCGTGGAGGTCAGAAGTGGGCGTCGGATTCCCCTGGAGCTGGAGTTCTCCTGGAGTTGGAGTTTCAGATGGTTCTCAGCCGCCATGTGGGTGCTAGGGATTGAAACCGGGTCCTCTGCAAGAGCAGTCGGCACTCTTAACCGCTAGGCCATCTCTCCAGCCCCCAAATTACTTCTATGGAGCCAGCATCACTGTAATACCAAAACCAGACAAAGACACAACAAAAAAAGAAAATTATAGACACATATTATTAATGAACATAGATGCAAATATTCTCCACGGAACATTTACAAATTGCAAACAGACCCGCATCCAAAAGATCATCCACCATGACCTATTTGGAGTCATACCAGAGATGCAGGAATAATTCGACATACAAAAATCAATAAATATCATACAGCACATAAATAGAATGAAAGACAAATATCACTCCATCATCTTAATTGATGCATAAAAACCCTTTGAGAAGATCCAGCATCCCTTCATCTTTAAAGTTCTAGAGGGAATTAGACTAAAGGGAACATTCCTCAACATAATCAAAGCCATACACAACAAACCCACAGCTAACATCATCATCAATGGAGAAAAATTATAAGCATTTCCCATAAAGGTAGGAACCCAGCAAGGCTGCCCCTATCTCCACTCCTCTTCAATATAGTGCCTTAAATGCTTACTAGGGCAATATGGCAAGAAAGGGAAATTAAAAGTGTTTTAATTTGAAAAGAGGAAGTCAAACTTTCCCTTTCTGTACATGATATGACAGTTTGCCTGAGGGGTGCTAAAAACTCAACCAGAAAACTCCCTAAAATTAAGCGATTAAGTAATGTGGTAGGATAGAAAAAATTATACTGGAGATATCAGTAGCCTTTCTTTACACCAACAACAAGAAACCGGAGAAGAAATATAAGGAGAACTCTCCACTCACAAAGCCTCAAAAAATAAAATACGTGGGAACAAACCTAACCAAGGACACCAAAGATCTCTACAACAAAACTTTTAAACCCCTAAAGAAGATCAAAGATGACATCAAAAGATGTGAATAAGTTCTTAAATAATATAGTGAGAAAAGATACATACACACACATATATATATATATATACATATATATATATATAAACTTAAAGATACACACACACACACACATATATATATATACATATATATAGCATATTATTATTATTTAGTATATTACTATATATAAACTAAGGAGAAATTTGCTCCCTTAAGTTATTTATTTCTTCCAAGAATGCAGAAAAGGCGAGGAGAAATTGAAAGTTTACCTCTGATTCTAGGCACTTACTAATTTCCTTCTTAACACAGAATTGTAGCTTATTTGTATTTTTCAGATTATAGTGCACTGTAATCTTGGATCAGTATCATATATTAGTCGGACATTTATAAATAAAAAATGTTCAATATTTCTAGAAGTTTGAATGAGAAGTACTCTCCATAACCGTATGTATTTATTTGCACACTTCATATATATTCGCCAGGCAGTGACACTGTTTGGGACGTCATGGAACCATGAGGAGGTAAGGTCTTGCTGGAGCAAACCTATTACTGTAGATGGTCTTTGAGAACCATATCTTTGAGCTACTTCTTGTTCCCTCTCTCTATTTCCTGTGTGCCCTTGAATATATTAGTACTCAGCTTCTTGGTCCAGCAGCAAATTCTTCCCACTATAATAAACATTTATTTTCTAATTGATATTTTACAATGTTGATTATGTTTTTACCATATTTAGATCTTAATTCCATAACATAAATTCATGCAAGCACCCCTCCATTTTCCCCAACACATTTCTCACACACACCAACATAAATTCATATATATATATATTTATATATATATTATATTATATATATTATATGCTTGCTTTTTAGTTTGATATTTGAAGCTGGATCTCCCTGTAATTCCAGCTGTCCTGGAAATCAAATATGTAGACATGGCTTCCCTTGAATTTAAAGAGATCCTCCAGCTCCTGCCTCCTGAGTGTTGGGATTAAAGGCATGTGTGATCATATACATACATTACTACATGCATAAGTGAGTGATTGTGTGTTTTTGTGTGTGTGTGTGTGTGTAATAAGGTGTTTAGAGTCACATTCTGTCCATATGCATTTTGATATGAGTTCATCCAATGTTGCCTAGTGAACGTACAAAGAGTATCACCATTAAAAGACACTAAATCTCCCCTTCTCAACAGCATTGCTTGCTGTTCCTCGGGTAGAATTGGGGATTCCTACTTACTTCCTGTTCTAGGTTCTCTTCCATTGCTGTGACAAAACACTCTGACCAACACCAACTTGGCGAGGAAAAGGTTTATTCAGCTCATATCTCCTGGGTCACAGTTCATCACTCAAGGAGCCCACGGCAAGAACTCTAGGCAGGAACATTGAGGCAGGAGCTGAAGCAAAAGCCATGGAGGAGTGAGTGCTGCTTACTGGCTTGCTCCCCTGGTCCATGCCCAGCCTGCCATCTTATAGGGTACACAACATCCTGCCCAGAGTTGGCACCACCCATAGTGGGCTGGGCCCTTCCACATTGCCCAACAATGAAGACAATACTCCATAGACATGTCCACAGGCCAGTCCAATGGAGCCAATTCCCCACTTGAGGTTCCCTCAACCCAGGCGTGTCAAGTTGACACTAAAGCTATCCAGCACACTTCCCCACATCATTGCTGGGATTTATCATAGCTGGAGTTTACATGGGACGTTTCCATGTGGTCACCATTGTTTTGACTTCATTTGAATAACTGACAAGCTGTCTGGAAAATTGTTTCATTGTGTAAGTACCTCCTCTGATACTTACAAACATGTACCAGACTCCTTAAAAATTCTATATGATCCCTTGGAGACAGAAGTTTGATAAAGCTTCCCTATTCAGGCATAAGCATTCTGGAGCCTCTTAGTCAATAAACATTGGTCAGTTGTGATTCTTCTTGTTGATCAGAATCTGTTGTATACAGGTGCTTCTCTTCTGAGAGCTGAGAGCTAAAGCCATCTATGGGCATAAAAAATAATCATTAGAAATCAGTTTAATGCTATAGGAATTTAGCAAAACATGTGCATTAAGCTTTCTCCTATGGCCTATGGGATGCCTACCTGTAAGTTTCTAGACTTGTTGCCAATGTTCATATGAGCTCCATCCTATGAAGTGGAAATTAAATCCAAATAGAAAGTATTTGGTCACTTCTGTATTATTCAAGCCACTATGTGATATTGTGGTCATATTCTATCATCCCAGTTTTACAGCTCACTGCATTTACAACTGCTTAAATTTTATGATAAATTTCTCTTCATGTTACTTGCATAACATCTTCTAGCGCTACAAATGCAAGACAGTAGAGATGAGGCACTAGCTTTATTTTTCAAATGCTGTTCCACAGTTAATATAGGTACTATCATCAGCAGTAGGATCTTACACTAATGTGGTGGTAATCAGAACCTGGGTCAATGATCAGGATTGTTGAAAGGTCTTTAAGATCTGTGATCGACAGTTTTGATGAAAGGACTCCATTCTTGGCACTGAATTTTACTATAACATCTAATTTTATCTAGTGTGGTAAATGTCCCCTTGTTATAAGGTAATGTCTTTTATAATGTATATGTATATATTTTAGGAATATTCTATATTGGTAAGTTTTCATGCGGCTTACTTTTTTTTTTTTTTTTTTTTGAGACAGGTCTTTCTTTAATCCTACTCGGCCTGGAGCTCGCTCTGTAGAACAGGCTGGGCCTGAACTCAAAAGATCCAGCTTGCACTTGTCTTCCCAAGTGGCTGGAATTAAGGCTGCACCACAAGACTTGGCTCATATGGCTTATCCTAATACCCTTAGTGTTATTTATACATCTTCACACTCACCCTGCAAACATAAGACAAATTAAATTATTTACTCTATTCTATAGCCCTTGGTCATGATATTTTTCACAAAAACAGAAAAGTAACAATAAGACCTATTATTGGTTAAGCATTATTTATCTCAGATAATTTAAAAGATCCATGTACACAAACTTTTAATTCACGTTAATGAGATTCAGCCTTCCTGCTAGATAACATTGCCATGGTTTAATAGAAAAATAAGAAAAATGATATTATATTTTAGTTTAATTAATTCTATGAAGATAGTACTGGGTGCAAATGGTCACTCATATACTATGAAAACAGAGACAATAAACAATGCACAGCAATTTATATGAACAGAGTCCACACAAATCTAACCGTTGTCAAATATTTTATTACATATCTATATATTGGAGACCTTGGTATGCTCATTTGCTAGTCTTAGAACATTTAATATTTGATATGATGTTCTAAGTTTGTCTTCCATTGCTGTACAACAAACACCTGACAAACAACCAACTTGGGGAGAAAGGGTTTTTTCAGCTTACATCTCCTGGGTCACAGTCTCAGCAGGGCCCAAGGCAAGAATCAGCAGAGAAGGAACATGGAGGCAGGAGCTGAGCGACGAGGCCATGGAGAGTATTGTTCACTGGTTGCTCTCTGGCTCATGGCGAGCCCCCTTCTTATACAGTAAACCACAACCTGCCTCAAGGTGGCACTACTCATTGTGGGCTGGGCTCTCCCACACGCTCAACAATCAAGGAACAATACCCCACAGATGTGGCACAGGCCAATCCAATGGAGCCAATTCCCAATTGAGCATCCCTCAACCTCAGGTGTGTCAAGTTGACACTGAAGCTATCCAGCACAATTGACCACTTATCAATTGACATACAAAACACATCAGCTATTAACCCCAACCTTTCCAGTTCTTATCCCCAAAGTATATGTTAACACTAATCACAACTAAGACAGTAACCCTGAAAAAGCCACACATTCCTTAAAATTTCCAAATGCTTAAAAGTTCAGTCTATTAAAAGTCTCTTAACTGTGGGCTGCTGTAAAATCCAAAACAAGTACTGTCTTATTTCAAAGGGAAGAATCAGGCACTCTCAAACAAAACCTAAGTCCAGCAAAGTAGCTCAAGGCTGGACACCTAGGATTCACTCACGTTCTTCTTGGCCCCCAAGGGTCTCGGCAGCTCCCCCTCTCCAACTCTGTGGTCCGTGGAACACACAGCTCATCTCAAAGATCCAGGCCGACTCCATTCCACACCTGCCGCTGCTCTTGGTGGTCGTCCCATGGTCCTGGCATCTCCTAAAAGCTGGGGTCGCCACTGAAACTGAGGCAGAAACTTCACCAATGGTCCCTTCTGACCTCTCCTGGTGCAAAGCCTCAGCTTCTTTTCATGACCCCTGCAATCTTGGGATCTTCACTGCAACTGAGGTGCACTTGCACCAATGGTCTTTCCTGACCTCTCATAGTGCCAGGCCTCGGCTGCTCTCTGTGAGCCCCTCAAGTTTAAACACCAGAACCACATAGGAGACTCTTATACACTACCAAGTCCTTCTTCTGGCTTGATATGGAGGCTTGGGCCCCTTCTGGAACATAGCTTCTGTGTGCTAACCCTGAAGAAATTCTTCCCAGAAGATTTCACCACAGTGATGCTGGTCTCTTACTTACAGCTGATTTTTCAGCTCCAGCTAACCAGCATCAATTGTCCCAGTACAACAAAGATTTCCCTTCAGGTTCTGGTCTCTTGTTACTTACAGCTGATTCTTCAGCTCCAGCTGACTAGAACCCACAGATTACACAGTCCTGATGATCTCTGCTCTCCTTTGAAACTAGAAACTTCACAAGCCAGGCCTCCATCTTCCACAACTCTTTTAGCAAAACTGTTCCAAGGTCCATACCCAAGATCTTTAGGCATTCAATGACTTTTCTAGCCCAAAGTTTCAAATGCTTACACAATCGTTCCCCAAAACACCAAGGTCAGGTCTGTCACAGCAATACCCCACTCCTGGTACCAATTTCTGTCCTAGATTGACTTCCATTGCTGTGACAAAACACTCTGACCGACACCAACTTGGGGAGGAAAGGGTTTATTCAGCTTACATATCCTGGGTCACAGTTCTCAGGGAGCCCAAGGCAAGAACTCAGGGCAGGAACCTGGAGGCAGGAGCTGAAGCACAGGCCATGGAGGAGTATTGTTCACTGGCTTGCTCCTCTGGCTCATGCCCAGCCCACCTTCTTATACAGTACACTACAACCTGCCCAGGGTGGCAGTACTCATTGTGGGCTGGGCTCTCCCACACTGCTCAACAATCAAAACAATACTCTACAGATGTGGCCACAGGCCAATCCAATGGAGCCAATTCCCCAATTGAGGCTCCCTCAACCCAGGTGTGTCAAGTTGACACTAAAGCTATCCAGCACAATAGATATTTTTATTTTGCTTACCTTCACTCTCCATTTCATTTTGGGGTATTTCATTGTGTCATATTTTTTTATTTCCTTTGGTTATCCTGAACTTAATATGTAAAGCACACTCAGTGTTTTCTTCAGTGCTTTATGGTATTTAGGAATAAGCATTCTGCAGCCTCTTATTCTCTGCACATCGGCCTGTTGTGGGTTTCTGTTTTAAAAGCCATCCATTCCATAAGGAACTTCTCTGGTGAGAGTTGAGTGATGCAATAATATATGGGTATAACCAAGCATGGTGGCACATGTTTTTAATTCCAGCTCTTGGGAGGCAGAAGCAGATGGATCTCTGTGAATTCAAGGCCAGTAAGGTCTGCATAGTGAGTTCCAGGACAGCTGGTAATAGAGACCCTGTATTGAAAAGACAAATTATACATATATATATATATATATATATATAATATAGATATATATATATATATAATTAGACATTCAGTAGTAAATATACATACAGTATTTTATGTGAATTCATTATTTTGCTGAGAGTTTTATTAAGTTTCACTAAGGATTTAAAAAAATCACTGGGGATGAAAATCACTGAAAGATTAGGCGTATTAAAATTTTCCAATTTTTCATCTCTGAGATTTACTTACTGTTCTGGTTTCGGCATACCTATAGTTCATATTCACCTTTTTGTTTGGACTATCCATCCAATGCTGGCCATAACTGATGGGAAAAAGCGATCTTAGTTGGCACGCATATAAACTCATTCTTTTCATGCAATAGATACAAATCCTGTGCTTCTATGACTAAATTATTTAGATTATAATGGACTCTTCTACTCTATAATATCTATCTCGTCATTATTTGCACAGTATGCCTCTTGTTCAGCGGACTCTTTGGTCACGATACTTCCCTTGGTTTTTCTCATATGTTAACCGCTTTAATTCGTATGTCTTACTTTCTACACTTATATAATTAAAGAACTAAATTGTTCGGACTTATATACCATGTTAATAAAACTCTAATATATTACACTAAAATTAAAAATCCAACTACAAAAGTTGGATTGTATGATTCTTTTGATATAAAACTTTATAAAGCCTCAAATGAAAATTTCTCCTTCTTTTTTTTCACATCAATTTATTTTTATTTTTTTAACAAATTTAGACCTGTGTCCCGCCCCATTCCCCCACCCCACCAGAGCTCATGCATTCTGCCAAATCATGCTTTTCATCTCTTTCTCAGTCTTTCTCAATATTCTCAATCCAATATAGAAGTTGACTGTTTTGAACAGAAGTTCACTGTTTCAGTCAGTTCTTTGATGCAGTCCTTTCTGTTGTTTGGTGTTGTGTTGTTGTTGTTGTTTGTTGTTGTTTCCAATATGCATTACGCCAACTGCTTTGGACGAAAGCTCAAGGAGCCCTACACAAAGGAAATCTTACAACTAGGTAATTGGCACTAGCATCCACAGATGAGGTATTACCATTCGTCGTTTGTTTTTTCTGGGACTGTGTTACTTCACTCAGCATGATGTCCTCTAGCTCCAGCCATCTTTACTGCAAAGTTCATGATGTCATCTTTCTTTACTGCTTGCATAGAACTCCATTGTGTACATGTACCACACATTTTCTCTATCCACTCGTCAGTTGAGGGACATTGGGTTGATTTCCAGCCCTCTGCTATTGTGAAGAGAGCTGCAATAAACATGGCCATGCATGTATCTCTGTGTGGGGTGAGTCTTGAGAGTACATGCCCAGGAATGGTATGGCTGGGTCGGGTGGCAAGTTCATTCCAAAGTCTTCCAAGGGTTCTCCACACATGCTTTCCATATGGCTGTACGAATTTACATTCCCGCCAGCATGGACGAGTGGTTCCCCTTTCCCCACAACCTCTCCATGACTTGGTTCATTTGTTTTCTTGATCCTAGTCTTATTAGAGTAAGTTGATATATTAAAGTGTGTTTTGATTTGCATTTCCGTAATGATTAGTGATGTTGAACACTTCTTAAGGTGTTTATATCGCCATCTCTAATTCCTCACTTGTGAAGTCTCTGTTCAGTTCTTTGCTCCATCTATTGAGTGGGTCATTTGTTTTCTTTTTTCTTTCTTTTTGAATAGTTTATATATTCTGGAAATCAATGCTTTGTCAGATGTATCTGCAGTGAAGGTTTCCTCCCACTCTGTGGAATTTCTCTTCACTTCCTTGATTGTTTCTTTTGATGTACAGAAGCTTTTGAGTTTAATGAGGTCCCATTTGTCAATGTCGACCTTAATTCTTGCACAGCTGCTGTCTGATTTAGGAAGTCTTTTCTACAGACGTCTTGAGTCTGCTGCCAAATTTTTCTTCTATCACCTTCAGAGTTTGGGGTTCACGTTGAGGTCTTTGATCCACCTGAGTTCATTTTTGTACAAGGCAAGAGGTAGGGGTTTAATTTCATTGTTCTAAAAGTGGTAATCGCATTTTGCCAACACCACGTGCTGAAGATGCTGTCTTTCTCCCATTGTGTCTTCTTGGCCCCATTGTCAAATATAAGAGGGCTGAATTTATGTGCTCAGATTTGGATCTTGATTTTGTTCCATTGGTCAACAGGTCTGTTTTTGTGCAGTTCCAGGCTGTTTTTATGACTGTAGCCCTGCAGTATAGTTGAAGTCTGGGATAGAGATCCCCCCTGTGTAGCTCTTTTCACTCAGAGGTTGTTTTTGGCTATTTGGGGTTTTTTGTTTTTCCAAATGAATTTAAGAACTTTGTTTCCAAGCCGTGTGAAGAAACCCTTGAGGATTTTGATTGGAATTTGCGTTAAATCTATACAAACATTTTGGTAAATTGGACATTTTTTTAAAATTTTTTAAAAATATTTTTTTATTTATTTTCACATGTGTATGAATATATTGTCTGCATGTGGGACTGTGCACCCGTCTCGTGGGATGCCACAGAGGTCAAAAGAGGGTGTCTGATTCCCCTGGAACTGGAGTTAAAGATGGTTTTCAGCCACCAATTGGGTGCTGGGGATCGAACCCTGGTCCTCTGCAAGAGCAGTTAGTGCTGTTAACCACTAGGCTATCTCTCCAGCCCCCAAATGGACATTTTTACAATGTTAATTTTCCCAATCCATGAGCATAGGAGGTTTTTTCCATTCTTCTGATGTTTCTTCAATTTCTCTCTTTAAAGGTTTAAAATTTTTGTTGTAGAGCTCTTGGTGTCTTTGGTTAGGTTTGTTTCTAGGCATTTTACTGTTTTGAGGCTATTGTGAGTGGGAAGGTCTCTTTCAATTCTTTGTCCCAGTTGCTTGTTTTTTTGTGTAAAGAAAGGCCATTGATTTTAAGGTTAATTTTGTATCCTGCCACTTTGCTGAAGCTGTTAATCGTTTTAGGGTTTTCTGGTGGAGTTTTTAGCATCCCTTAAGTAAACAATCATATCATCAGCAAATAGGGATAGCTTGACTTCCTCTTTTCCAATTAGTACTCCTTTAATTTCCTTTTCTTGCCTTATTGCTCTAGCAAGTGTTTCAAGCACTATATTGAAGAGGAGTGGTGACAGGGGGCAGCCTTGCCGAGTTCCTACCTTGAAAGGGAATGTTTTTGTCATTTCCCCATTTAGGATGATATTGGCTGTGGGTTTGCTGTATATGGCTTTGATTACATTGAGGAATGCTCCCTCCAATACAATTCCTTCTAGGACTTTAAGCATGAAGGGATGCTGGATTTTGTCAAAGGCTTTTTCAGCATCAATTGAGATGATGGTGTGGTTTTTTTTCTTTGATTCCGTTTATGTGTTTGATGATGTTTATTGATTTTCGTATGTTGAAACATCCTTGCATCTCTGGTATGAATCCAATGTGGTCATGATGTATGATCTTCTTGATGTGGGTCTATATGCAATTTTCCAGTATCCTGTTTAGAATTTTGGCATCTGTGTTCATTAGGGAGATGGGTCTATAATTCTCCTTTTTAGTTGTATCTTTGCCTGGTTTTTGTAATAGAGTGATGCTGGCTTCATAGAAGGAGTTTGGGAGAATTCCCTCTGATTGTATACTTCTAAGCAGTTTCTGGAAATTTATCTTCTAACCAAATGTAGAATGATGCTGCCTGCAGCTGGAAGAAGTAAGGAATTGGGAGAAGCCACTCTAAGTGATTTCAAAAGGTTTCATTTAAAGTAATAAAAATATTTTAAACTACATAGTCTTGTTGGTATATAGCAATAGATATTCTAACCTACATTGAATTACACTTTTTAAATTGTTACATTTATATTGGGTGAATTTTTTAAATTTAATGAAATATTTCAGTTACATATTTGAGAATGTTATATGTGTGTTTTGTATGGATGCACAATGTATTATGATTATAATTACCCTCTAATATTCCCCTAACAGCTCTTGAATATACCACGAAGCCATTATATCCTTCTTATTTCATGTGCTCTTTTTCAAAAATTTTCATAGTCCAGTCTGTACTGACTATATGTACATGGTTTGGGGGCTACCCACTGGAGGCAGAAGCAAAAGTCTTGAAGAAAAGTGATGCTCCCTCTTCTAGTAGCCATTAATTTTCAGTAGCTCTTCAGCCAGGAATGGGTCTCATGAACCACTTTATCACTCATGCTCAAATACTTGGAGGCTTGATCTTGGGCTAGGATTGGGGAAACATCACAGCTGGTGTGATTTCATTAGTTCAGAGGTCCTGTCTGTTCCATTAGACAATGCTCTGCACTGGTCCTCCCTAAATTCTGGCTCTTGCAATTTTCTTCCCCTGCTATGATATTCTGTGAGCCGTGAATGGATAAGGTGTGATATAGATGTCCCATTTATAGCTGAGATCACAACAGAAACTTACTCTCTGAACATTGACAACTTTTGAGTATTTGCATTAGCGGCCATCCACTGCACAAAGAAGATTCTACGGTGAGGGCTGAGATCTGCATTAATGTATGGATGCAGAGATTCTATATCCATTTAACAAATCAAAGTACCCAAAGAAGAATAGGTCAAACTTATGCCACTATGAACTCTCCAACCATGTATATTTGATATGATATACAGTATAAGGTTTTTAATCCCTTCTGTAGTTTACGTCTTAAATACAATCAGAAAGTTGTTGGCATTATTGCATCTGTGGGCATATCTTGCAAGTTTGGTCATTTAAGGTAGAAATTTGGGTAAGATGGCTTGATTTACCTACCCTCAGCAGCCTGTATATCAATTTCTGTTATTATTAAAGCTTTCCAGAAGGGTGGAAGCTTCTTGATCACTAGCAGCTAGGTATATCCATGTCCTATGATCAAAGTGTGTGGTGTCCTCAGTAATGGTGCCTTACTATCAAGATTTGGTGAGCAGTCAAGGGCAATGACCTGTAGTGTTTTGGAGGTCTTTCATACTTCCTGAGAAACCACTGATGGGATTTATCCTACATCTGTCACAAGGCTTTTTATATGGCAACCTATGACACCTGGGTGACTATTGGTTTTCCATATGGCTTATTCTAACTTCTTTAGTGTTAACTATCCCTCTATTTTATACTGATTGGATTTCAATTCAATAAATTAAAGCACATTTTATAGAAATCATTTGAAGAAGAGAAAAATTTTATTTTTCCATAGTAATTTTCTTCATTTATTTACTTTGGGCAGTAACAGAGAACAAATCTAGGCCTCTGCACATGCTAAAGATGTTTTAAAGCCTTATTATAATTTTATTTTGAAGAAGAATCTTAATATGTTCTCAGGCTGGCCAAGAAGTTGCAATCCTCATATTTAATCCTCAAATGTACCTGAGAGTACAAGACAATGCCAACAGTTCTGGAAGAACTTTATATAATTTTGTTTATTCTCATTCATTTAAAAAATCTCAATATATTCTCATGATTTTTACCTAATATTCATTAATATTTTAATATTTTTTCATAATAGAGAATCTCATTCCAGACCAGCATACTTCAAAAGTTGAAGTGTTTTTCCTGGGCTATAAAGGCATAAATCAGAAAATATCCTGAGACATATTATGTATGGGGATACTTTGTTAACACAGGAAATGGAAGCTTATTAAAGAGCTGAATCACATCGTATTCTACAAGCTGAGGTTACTTGGAAATCTCTTATGAATTTGAGTGAAAAATAAACTGTTGACGTCAATGGCATGATATTTTCAAATCTGTCAGCTTCTTGGAGCTTCCTCAGCTTTTAAGAACGTATTAGTCAGAGTGACACAATATTTGGAAAGAAGCTTTTCTGTTTCAAACTTTGATAATTTCCTGTAGATGAATTGGTTTTTGGCTTCAATCATTTTCTGTACAGAATAAAGTGTCATTGATTAAGAAATTGCAAAATAAATCAATTTTAGACAGTCATTCTTCCCTGAGTCATATAGTTGTTTACACAATTCTTTAGATATTTTTCTAATAGCTATCAGCTTACTGAAAATGCTTTATAACTTTTCTTTCCACTTCTGAGTTCTTAATAACTAAATAATACATTTATAATAAGCTGAGTAATATGCTGTGATGTTATATCCAATTCTCTAATTTTGACATTTAATGATATAGCTTTTCTGATTATGTTCAAATTTATAAAAATATACAATCACAGAGATTATATTAATTTAATTACCAAATCTGTCATCTGTTATTTTCTTTTACTTTCTATTTATTTCCAAATTTATTCCTAGATACTTAGACATTTCACATAGTTACCAATTATTTGTTTATCTTTTTGAAAGGATGTCATTAGAAAATCTATCTTTATTGCTCAAATGCCCCAAAAAATCTTACAGAATTTCTGTAGTCTCTGTATTTTTATATCTGTTTTAATATTTTTTCTTATCATTAAATATATAAGTTCATAAACTGAAATTTCCATTTATTAGTTAGAAATGAAAGACTAATAAATACACATGATTTTACTATGAATAAATTCTACTACTTCATATCAATAATAAATCTGTAATTTTATGTAGTTTATTTTAGATTTTTTATCTCACTGTCTCTGTGTTGCACTTTCTGTACCTATTTCCTCTTGCATTTGCTGTCCTATGTCCTAAAACATCTAAAGACATGGTTCAAGGACTTATACCATAGGTAGGTAATCTATTTCAACTTCATAAATTGAATACAGCCGGGTGTGGTGGTGCAAGCCTTTAATCACAGCACTTGGGAGGCAGAAGGAGAAGGATCTCTTTGAGTTCAAGGACATCCTAGTCTACATAGTGAGTTCCAGGAAAGCTGGGACTACAGAGAGACCCTTGTCTCAAAAAGACCCAAAGAACAACAAAACAAACAAACAAACAATCAAACTTCTACCTAGAGACATGACATCTAAATTCATATGTTCGGCCTTGAAATTTCCCTTAAAATACATAAAATAAATCAATTGAATTGCAAAAGATTCACTTGTATGTCTCTCATTCACTTCAAATATTCTTTTAATATTTGATTAATATATAATAAAATTCCTTTACCATATGGGATTCTGATGTGCTGTAAATGATAAAATTATGCACCTAAATCTTTAATCAAAGATTCAGCTTTCTTTCCCTCAGGATCCATATTTTCTCAAGCTGTAAGTTAAGTATTCTGTATCAGTCTTCAAAATACATCCAAAATTTCAAACTTCTCATACCCTAAACACAAATTCTATTAGGCATGTCCACCATTATCTTTCACCCAGATAACAATGTTTCTCTTAATCTCACATTTTTCACCTTTAGACATATCCTGTGTTACATAGCAAGCCAACTTGGGACACATAAGACACTGTCTCATAAAAAAGATGATATAAGTAAGGCTTTCTTTTCATGGAAACATTAAGCTCTAACCATAGGCCTTTAGAACAGTATTTCTTTCACTTGAAATCCTAATTTTTTAACTAAAAAACATCAAAACAGGGGCTGAAGAGATGGCTCAGAAGTTAAGATCAGTGGTTGTACTGGGCGTAGTGGCGCATGCCTTAAATCCTAGCACTCGGGAGGCAGAGGCAGGCGGATCTTTGTGAGTTCAAGGCCAGCCTCGTTTACAGAGCGAGTTCCAGGACAGCTGGGGCTACAGGAAGACCCTGTCTCTTAAAGACCAAAAAAAAAAAATATCAGTGGTTGCTCTTGCAGAGGACCTGGGTTCAATTCTCATCATCCACGTGGAAGCTGAAAACTGCTCATAACTTCAGTTCCAGGATAATCTGACACCCTCTTCTGACCATGATGAGCACTTCGGGGCACAGGTGCACTTACATACTCGCAGCCTATACACCATACACATAAATTTAAAAATAAATAAAATATCCTCAAATATCAAAATAAAGTGCATAGCATTATAAAAATACAAAATGTTTAAGATCAACAATTTCATATGTCATTTTGGATTTACTTTTAGGAATCATAAATATAAGGACATGGCATTTCAGGATTAAATTTTTAGGCATTTCATATGGCATGTATTTACATCAGCATGTCTCAAGGTAATCCTTTCTCAGTGTTAGATATACAAGATACATAAGAAAATTTCTGGGGCTGGAGAGATGGCTCAGTGGTTAAGAGGGCTGACTGCTCTTGCAGAGGACATGGGATGGATTCCCAGCACTCACATGAAGGCTAAGAACCTTCTTTAACTCCAGTCCAGGGGAACACTCATACACTAAAAAATAAAAAAAAATTAAAAAATTAAAAAGGATAATATTTATCATGTTCTTGAGTTCAAATTCCAAACTGCACCTTTATTCATTTATAATATATTTTCTTTAAAGTCTCATCTGGATGAACATGTTAGTGGTTAGATCTATGGGACAACAAAATGACACCTGCAAATTGAAGCTCAACAGCATATAAAGTTGATAATAGGGTCTGAAACTCTTAGTAAGTTTTATCTTGAATGTGTGGCCTATTTCTTCCTTATGACTAGCTGGATCTCATGTAAACCATACTTTGCTTGCTACATGCATTGTTCTTCTAATGTTAACATTTCTTTTTCTTAACACATTATCATGAATTCATATATATATATATATATATATATATATATATATATATAATACCGTGGGAATACAAATATCTGAGTAACATAGAATTCAAGATAATGTGTTACTAATATATGTCTCTATCTATATGATATTATATATATATATATATACCGTAGACATACACATATCTGAGTAACATTGGAGATCACGTAATGTGTTAAGAAAAAGAATATATATAGTATATATAATATATAATATCATTACTTATAAAAAAAACAATATATATATTTTTTTTTTCTTACTTATGTAAGGCAATACCTTGAAAATCATAGCACCTGAAAGATGACAAGATTTCTTTTTACATAATGATACTATGGGGCTTTGTGTGTGTGTGTGTGTGTGTGTGTGTGTGTGTGTCTTTGTATGTGTCAACACTCTTTTGGGGAGGATGGAGTCAGTTCTTTCAATATACTGTGTGCTCAGCTGGTTGAAAACACATGTAATCAAGCTTATGCAGCAAGTATTTTTATTTGCTGGGTTTTCTTGCTGGCTTTTGAGTATTTTACTGATAAATTTAAATGATATTTTTGAAATATAGTCTATAGTAATGTTTTGTTAGTGAGGAACATGACATATATCTTCCCTTTATGGGCAGTTCTCTTCTTATTTTACTTATAGCATCATCTGTGGAACTGAGATCATGAGTAGAACATAGGCAATTCTAATTTTTATCTTCATGATTAGTGCTTTTAAATTTTTCTTAATGATATCTTTACACTCGTCTTCTAGAATAGAGTTTCTTTAGATGTATATTGCATTTTCCTTTCTACACCAAAGACACTGACCTTTGCTTTTTCTTTAGTCACAGCAGTATCACAAAATTCTTGACAGACCCTCTGTGCCTTATTGAACAGTAGACACCATAGACACATCTCTAACATCCTGCAGACTCTACACACTTTCAAATGTCTACTAGACAATTTCTCAAAGTAGTGTCCTCCTCCATATATGTCCTATGGTTCATAAAAAAGACAATAACCTCTTGAGGGGAACCTTTACAATCTTCATTGACACCAGTCCTTTCAAGTTATTCCTTGCTGCTAAATTAAAAGCTATACTCCTTGATATGGTAGTGTGTAACCTTTCAGAACTTTGCTGTTGCCTGTGTGCTCTCCTTTCCTTTGCTAGGTTCACTCAGTAGAAGTTTTCCTCTAACTCACAGACTTATGCAGTAGAAGAAGAAGTGTATTCTACCATGTAGACATACTGAACAAATACATGATCTTTGAATTTCAAATAATATTTAGTTCCTCTATATTGACTAATAGAACAAAGGAAAATAATATTGTACCAAAGCCCACTCAAATTGAAAATACATGGTTTAGTGAGTTACAACTCCTCTAGCCTTACTTAATTCCTTATTTAGTTAATTGAAGACAATAATTTCTGAAATTGTACATCACCATTTATTTATATTAAGACTCCAATATGGAGGAAAATAGACCAAACATATTAGAAATGTTCAAAAGTTCACTGTGATCTATTTAGGAAATAATTTAGAGTATATGTGAATATCTTCTAAGGCTTCCTGTTATGCAGTTTCATTTATAGATTTAATTTTCATTTCGTATTATTTTCTTTTTTTAAATTTTTGCATTAATTTTATTTCTTTCTGTATGTGTATGAATGTACTGTCTGCATGTAAGTTTGTGCACCCGTGTCGTGCAATGCCGCGGAGGTCAGAAGAGGGTGTAGGATTCCCCTGGAACTGGAGTTCTCCTGGAATTGGAGTTTCAGACGGTTCTTGGCCACCATGTGGGTGCTGGGGATTGAACCCGGGTCCTCTGTAAGAGCGGTCGGTGCTCTTAACCGCTAGGCCATCTCTCCAGTATTATTTTCAAGGAGCAAAATTCATCACTAAGGCCACCTTCTCTATAAATTATATTTATGATACTTCACTTAGCATAATATCTTCTAGTTCCATCCATTTACCTGCAAAGTTCCTGGTGTCATCTTTCTTTACTTCTGCATAGCACTCCATGTGTAGATGAACCATATTTTCTCTTTCCACTCATTGGTTGAGGGTCATTTGGTTTGGTTCCAGCTATTCACTATTGTGAAGAGAGTTACACTGAACATGGTTGTGCATGTATCTCTGTGGTAGAATGAGTCTTGTTCGTATATACCCATGAGTAGTATGGATAGGTCAGGCGGTATGCTCACTTAGAGTCTTTTCACGGTTCTTCATATTGCTTTCCATAAAAGCAAATGTCAAATGGTATCCCTCATTTGTGGATGCTAGCGCCCAGCACTGAGTTGTAAGGCAAACTGAGCAACATCAATGTTATATAACACTCCCCCTGAAAGCAACTGTGCTCATATAATGTATTATTCGTTATCACGCTCTAGAATTAACCCACCACTTATTTTTAGACTTTGTAATCCTGGTATATGGATGGAGGATATGTAGGCATATTTTATTTATTTATTTATTTTATTTTTTATTCTTTTTTATTGATGGTTTGTGTATTTTATACAACATTTTTCAATTCAGTTCAGACATATTTCCCTTTCCCTTCCCCCCACCTCACCCCACTCCACCCCAGATCATGCATTCTATAGGCATACTGTAGAGTAATAGAAATTTTAAAGAAAAAAATGTGAATCCCAAAATATCATATGGAAATTAGTGTTTGTGTACAGATGATACAAGTTTAGTATTGGTGTGACATATGCATATGGTGAAGCAATACAGATTGGAGGGAACTACAATCGCAGAGGAAATGGGATGGGGAATGGACTGAAACAGTAAAGTTCCCTCAAGAATAATAATCCTCTACTTTCAAAAACTTTGAAAAGAATCAGAAAGTGACATAGGGCAAGAATGGCAGGGTGCATGAATTTAGGTAGGGCGGGGTTCACAGAAGGGGAGATGAGTCTAGATTGAAATGAGAAATGACTTATGAAATGAAAAAAAAAACTTTAACAAAATATTAAAAATGTATTTATGTCTCTCTGAAAATAACATAAACAAGGGCATTGGAACATTAAAATATAGTAATTATCAAACTTTTCCTGTGTTGTAAAAACATCATATTTTATGTACAACTCAAAGTAATTTTTTTTATTTCTGCTCCCTCCTGGTATCTGTAGCCATTTTCAAAAGAAAAGCATGATATTTAAAATCTTTGCAAGTTACAGACTCATTTCACCAATAATACAAACACTTTTCACTTGAAGGCACATACATATAACACATTATATTTAAAAATAATTTCATTTTGAAAATGTTTTTCTATAGAACTTATATTATTTAATGGCATAGCATTCCTTTAAGATTTCTTATGCATTTGTTGACTTGAGATTTCAACAGTATACCAAGGAAGTCATTATTTTAATTAATTAATTAATTAATTAATTAATTAATTAATTAATTATTTTTGAGACAGGGACTCCCTATAGCCCCAGCTGGCCTGGAACTCACTCTGTAGACCAGGTTGGCCTTGAACTGGTCTTGAACTCCGATATCCATCTGCCTCTGCCTCCCCTGTGCCAGGATTAAAGGTGTGCACCACCATGCCTGTCTTAAAGATGGTTCTTAGCTGCCACGTGGATGCTGTGAATTGAACCTGGGTCCTCTGAAAGAGCAATCAGTGCTCTTAACCACCGAGCCATCTATCCAGCCCCAGAAGTCATCATTTTATTATGGAAGATTAAATATCATAGGTGGGTAGCAAAATTTATATTAATTAATCATTATGAAGATATTCACCAAATAAATATATAGAAACACTCTTTAAAATGTCGCCATTAAGTTCATCAGTCAACTCATAAAATGTACTTCATCCTTGTTACATTTAAGTGTCAATGCTTTAGAGGGAAACATTAGAACAAATTCTTGATAGATTTGTCCATCAATATAACACAGATTCCAGCCAAGGAAAGAAATAAACAAATACATGAATGAGATCCTTTTTAGTCAAATTCTATTCATACCTAAGCTGTTTATTCACTGTGTAGATAAAGAAATGTGTTCATTGATGATGTGTTTGCTAGTACTTGGTAACTGTATTAGTCAGGGTTCTCTAAAGAAACAGAAGCAACAGGACGAATATATAACTATATACAATTTATTGATTTGCTCATGTGACAGAGTTCAAGGAGTCCAACAGTAGCCACGCCGAACTGGAGAGGCTGAGAATCCAGGGAACTTCTCAGTCTGCAAGGCTGGATGTCTCAGTAATCCCAATCTGGTGCTGAAGGCCCGGTGAATTCCAGGAGATCTGCCAATCTCAGTTCATGCTGGGATCCGAAGGGTTGATCACAGCAGCAAGACAAACTCACCAGTGAGAGAGAGGCACGCCGCAGGAAAAAAGGGATCAGCTCCCTCTGTCGTGGCCCTTTATACTGCCTGCCAGCAGAAGGTAGCACCCACATTTGGGGTGGGCCATCTGGGTTGAGGTGGTCCAATTTGAAGGTCCTTTTCTCTTATTTGTTCATCAGTCCAGTCAAGTTGACACCCAGGATTAACCATCACAAGTCACCCATTGTCAACTTGACTCCCAATAAATAACCTCTCCTTATGTTATGCTTAAATGTCAATTGCAAACAATGGCAAGATCATAATTCCACCTAACATGTTATAAGTGTCTCATGTGCAATAGCAAAGCATTATATCTTAGAGTAGGTGGTAATGTCCTTGAGAAACACTTAGTCCTTCAGTATCTAATAACCTAAATATGACAACACTTAACACTTATCTCAGTTGCACATTCAAAAGGGAACAACACAAGTATCTGCTTAATATACGTATATATATGAACAAGCACATTCTTAACCAAATAGGACAAAAGTTAATATCTATTATAATCCACGTTTCTGCAACTGGTCCCATGGCCTCAGCTGATATTTATGACTACCCTCTTCTACTACCCGTTCTGTATTTTCTCCACCATCAGCAAGCACCTCTGCAGGTCTTGGCTCTTTCCCTGGAGGAGTTACCCATACCTTCAGGGGCCATTTGTTGTCCTATCTGGTTTGGGTTGTTGGAGTTTCCCATTGACCTTAATCATAGGACATGATAGCACCAGAAGGCGCCCTACAGCATCTCCTGCCTTCCAGACATAATCTTCCTTGCCCCCATTGTGGAGAAAAAGTCCAATTTCTTCCTGGGAGTCTGGATCAATCACTCCTACTACTACTGTTATTCCTTCCTTAGCCTGTTGGCTTAAGGGCAGTAGAAGCTCAAAGTGGCAAGGGGGAAGTCTTATCTTCCAGTTCAATGGAACGTTTGCTGTATCTCCTGGCAAAAGCACTCCACACTTTGGAGCCAAAACATCTAGACCAGCAGAATGCAAGGTCGTGGGTACAGGAAGCAAAAATTTTCCTACTGGGACACTAGGGCTGATAGTGAGTGGAATCACTCCCACTTCCACCCCTTGGTTCCTGGACCCATGAATTCTGGCTATAGAAGAAACAGTACAATATAGTGGGTGCTGATTCAAAGCATATACTGCCTGCTGGAGAACCTTGCCCCAGCCTTCCAGGGTATTGCTGCATAATTGATGCTATAACTGTGTCTTCAAGAGGCCATTCCATCGTTCTATCAATCCAGCTGCTTCTCGATGGTGGGGAACATGGTAAGACCAGTGGATAACATGAACATGGGCCCACTGTCGCACTTCTTTGTCTGTGAAGTGAGTTCCTTGGTCAGAAGTGATGCTGTGAGGAATACCATGACAGTGGATAAGGCATTCTGTAAGTCCCTGGATGGTAGCTTTGGCAGAAGCTTTACATGGAAGAAAGGCAAATCCATAACCAGAATAAGTATCTATTCCTGTAAGGACAAAATGCTGTCCCCTCCATGGCAGAAATGGTCCAATGTAGTCAACCTGCTACCAGGTTGCTGGCTGGTCACCCCAGGGAATAGCACCATATTGGGGGCTCAATGTTGGTCTCTGCTGTTGGCAAATCTGGCAATCGGCAGCAGCTGTAACCAGATCAGCCTTGGTGAGTGGAAGTCCATGCTTTCGAGTCCATGCATAACCTCCATCTCTGCCGCCATGACCACTTTGTTCATGGGCCCATTGAGCAACAAGAGGGATAGCGGGAGAAAGAGGCTGACTATCCACAGAACGAGTCATCTGATCTACTTGATTTATTAAACTCATCCTCTGCTGAGACCACCTTTTGATGAGCATTTACATGAGACACAAGTATCTTCACATCCTTTGACCATTCAGAGAGCTCTATCCACATGCTTCTTCCCCAAATGTCTTTCTCAGCAATTTTCCAGTCATGCTCTTTCCAAGTCCCTGACCATCCAGCCAAACCATTGGCTACAGCCCATGAATCAGTATATAATCGAACCTCTCGCCATTTCTCCTTCCAGGCAAAATGCACAAACATGTGCACTGCTCAAAGTTCTGCCCACTGTGAAGACTTTCCTTCACCAGTGTCCTTTAGGGTTGTTTCAGAAATTGGCTGTAATGTTGCAGCTCTCCACCTCTGGGTGGTGCCTGCATAGCGTGCAGAACCATCAGTAAACCAGGCCCTAGGCTTCTCTTCTTCAGTCAATTTATCATAGGGCAAACCCCATGAAGCCATAGGTGCATGCTTAAGCACAGGCAGCATTGTGACAGGAGTGGGAACCATAGGCATTTGGGCAACTTCTTCATGTAGCTTGCTTGTGCCCTCAGGGCCTTCCCGGGCCCTGTCATGTATGTACTACTTCCATTTGATAATGGACTGTTGCTGCACACGTCCTACTTTATGGTCTGGTGGTTGAGACACCCAGCTCATGATGGGCAGCTCAAGTCGCATGGTGAGTTGGTGGCCCATTGTCAAACATTCATTTTCCACTAAGGCCCAATAGCAGGCTAAGAGCTGTCTCTCAAAAGGAGAATAGTTGTTTGCAGATGAAGGTAGAGCCTATTCCAAAATTTCAAGGGCATCCGCTGCGATTCCCCTATGGGAGCCTGCCACAGACTCCAGACAACATGTCTGCCACTGATACCTCAAGCACCATTGGATCTACTGGATCATATGGCCCTAGGGGCAGAGAAGCCTGCACTGCAGCCTGGACCTGTTGAAGAGCCTTTTCCTGTTCCAAGCCCCACTCAAAGTTTGCTGCCTTCTGAGTCACCTGATATATGGGTCATAGTAACACACCCAGAGAGGAATGTGCTGCCTCCAGAATCCAAAAAGCCCCACTAAACGTTGTGCTTCTTTCTTGTTGGAGGGGGGCGCCAGGTGCAATAACTTATTCTTTACCTTAGAAGGAATGTCTCTGCATGCTCCACACCACTGAACTCCTAGAAACTTCACCTAGGTAGATGGCCCTTGAATATTAGTTGGATTTATTTCCCATCCTCTCATGTGCATTTGCTTTAACAACAAGTCTAGACAAGCTGCTACCTCCTGTTCACTGAGTCCAATCAGCATAACATCATCAATATAGTGGAGCAGTGTGATATTTTGTGGAAGAGTCAGGCGATCAAGGTCCCTTCTAACTAAGTTATGGCACAAGGCTGGAGAGTTAACATACCCTTGAGGTAAGACAGTAAAAGTATACTGTTGGCCTTGCCAGCTGAAAGCAAATTGCTTCTGGTGGTCCTTATGAACCAGTATTGAGAAGAAAGCATTGGCCAGATCAATAGCTGCATACCAGGTACCAGAGACATATTAATCTGCTCAAGTAAGGACACCACATCTAAAGTGGTGTAAAATCTAAAGGACACCACCATCTAAAGTGGTAAAGTGGCTGCAATTGGTGTCACTACTTGGTTGAGTTTTTGATAGTCAACTGTCATTCTCCATGATCCATCTGTCTTTTGCACAGGCCAAATTGGAGAGTTAAATGGAGATGTGGTAGGAATCACCACCCCTGCATCTTTCAAATCCTTGATGGTGGCACTAATCTCTGCAATCCCTCCAGGGATATTATACTGTTTTTGGATCACTATTTTCCCTGGTAGAGGCAATACCAATGTTTTCCATTTGGCCTTTCCAACCATAATAGCCCTCATTCCACAGGTCAGGGAACCAATGTGGGGTTCTGCCAATTTCTAATTATATCTATCCTAATTATACATTCTGGGACTGGGGAAATAACCACACGATGAGTTCTGGGACCCACTGGGCCCACCGTGAATCGGACTTCAGCCAAATCTCCATTTATCACCTGACCTCCGTAGGCTCCTACTTTAACCGGAGGACCACAATGCTTTTTAGGGTCTCCTGGGATCAGTGTCAACTCAGAACCAGTATCCAATAGGCCTTGAAAAGTCTGATTATTTCCTTTTCCCCAGTGTACAGTCACCTTAGTAAAAGGCCTCAGGTCCCTCTGGGGAAGGAAGGGAGGAAGGCAAACAGCATAACTCTTTGGTATTGTCACAAGGTCCTTCCTCATTGGAACCTGGCCACCCCTTCATTCAAGGGATTCTGGGTCTGTGAACTGTCTCATGTCTGGAAATTGGTTAACTGGACAGGATTCGCTACTGCTGAAATCTAATGTTGAATTCCTGTCATTTTTTCTAGAGCTTTTCTGCTTATACAGATCAAATAAAAACTTAGTAGGCTTCTTATGCATTTGGTTCCTGGGAACGCCATGATTAATTAGCCAGTTCCAAAGATCATTTCAGGTCATGCCATTATAGGCATTGTTTTGCCTTTGCCACCTATTATGATAATTATGGTAACTATGCTCATCTGGCCTTCGGCGATTCAGTGCTGCCACCTGACGCCTACACTGAGGTCCTGTTAAACCTATTATGTGTACATTTAATTTATGCAAGCGAGCAACAACTTCTCTAACTGTAAATTCCGGCATAAGAAATAAAGCAAAAACAAAGCTCTTCAAATGTTCTGGTGTCTCACTCAGTACTTTCTATCTTATAAATTCAGTGAATGGCATGTCCTCTGGCTCCTCATATTGTGGAGAGTGTGGTTTTAGACTTCAAATCCACTCGACCATGCCCATCTGCCTGACCCTCACAATCCCTTCATCGATACTAAGCCAAGGAATATCAGGCATCTCTAACTCGCTGTTAGTAGGCCATGTTTTAATATATACTTCAGCCAACCATTCAAATAAACTTTTAACACCTTTTTTAACTGCTCGACCTTCCATGTTAAACCTAGAATCTGTTCTCAGTGGGTTCATATTGATAAACTCAGTATGATCCAATTTAACATTCCTTCCACCATTATCCCACACCCTTAAATTCCATTCCCACACATATTCCTTATGCTTCTGCCGGAATGAATTGGCAAAATCATTAATTTCTTTAGTGGTGTAGCACACCTCCTCTTGGACCACACTTTCTATCTCACCTTGAGGAACTTGCTAAGACTTCAATCTGGTTATAGGTCGAGAAGCAACAATTGTTGGGCCCTGAGGGACATTAGCAACCACTGGGGGGGGGGATTGGTTTCCTCAGGCAAGGGTGGGGAGGAGGGATCTGCAGGGTGTGGATTCTCTGCTGAGGGTGGGGAGATTAATTCCTCAGATAAAGAAAATCCCTCAGAATCCGTGGGTTCAAAATCCTCATCATTATGGTTCTCCCACACATCTCCATCCCTAGTTTCAGGGTTTTACCCTTTCCCCACCAGTGCTCTCACTTTAACTGCTGACACTCTTCATGGCTGGGAATTAAATTTGCGTTGTAAATCAGCCAAACGTATAATAAGGGCTCCAGCTTGATTTTCTGCCACTTTAGCTCTTTGGCTGCTGGAGAGAAGATTATCTTCCAGAGAACACTTGGAAACCTTTAAACTGTTGTTTCAAATCCGGAGCTGGTCATTTTTATCACTGAGCTCCTTATTTTCCTCTATCACTTTATGCAGAGATGCTAGGAGCAAAAAGGCAACATCATTATTTTCCTTATTTTTCTGCAATTTCTCGAACATCTTATATATACCGTGGCTAAATTCCTTGCTTCTCACAAGAGGTGAGTTAGGTGAGTCAAATGGATCTATCTTCATAATTACATCAAATAGTCTGCACCAAGGGTTATCATTCCTCTTCATGCCACCAGGAAAGCCTTCAGTAACTCTAGGCTTCATTGGGTTGGAGAGCTGGCTCCAGAGACTACCAAGCCCACTAAAGAAATTCATCCTTTCCATTCTGTTTCTCTAGAATCACTTCTGGTACCAAAATCTGTATTAGTCAGGGTTCTCAAAAGAAACAGAAGCAACTGGACAAATATATAACTACATACAATTTATTGATTTGCTCACGTGACAGAGTTCAAGGAGTCCAACAGTAGCCACGCCAAACTGGAGAGGCTGAGAATCCAGGGAACTGCTCAGTCCACAAGGCTGGATGTCTCAGTAGTCCCAATCTGGTGCTGAAGGCCCGGTGGATTCCAGAAGATATGCCGATCTCAGTACATGCTGGGATCCGAAGGGTTGATCATAGCAGCAAGACAAACTCACCAGTGAGAGAGAAGCAAGCTGCAGGAAAAAAGGGGCCAGCTTCCTCTGCCGTGACCCTTTATACTGCCTACAGGCAGAAGGTAATGCCCACACCCACATTTGGGGTGGGCCATCCGGGTTGAGGTTGTCCAATCCGAAGATCCTTTTCTCTTAATTGTTCCTTAGTCCAGTCAAGTTGACACCCATGATTAACCATCACAGTAACATATGAGGAACTTGTTAATACAAAACTGATACAGCAATTTCAAGATATATTTTCTTGCCATTGTATTGATAATTCCTACATAATATGTTTTGCAGTATCAAGATTTTAAGTTCTTTTTCTCAGGCATATTAAGCCTATGTTGCATGTTGTATAAAAAATCCATTTTGCAACCACTGACACTCTCTTTTCTCCAACCAAAACCACCAGATATTCTCAATAGTCTCTATACCTTGTTGATCCAAGAGCAATACAGAGAAGTCCTTTATATTATCACAGTTTTTAAATAACTACAGCACCTGTTATTTAAAAAGTATGGTAAAATAAAGGAATAGGAATAATTTCTAAAGGAGTAGGAATAATGTCTAAAACATGATTAAGCATTTTTAAGGAATAGAGAAATGCTCTTCAAAGAGTTCACATTTGTAACTGCATTTGTTATTTGATTTTCAACAACTGGAGTCCACTGTCTCATTTTGTGCTATGCTATGCAAAGCTATGCTACGCTTTGTAGAGATGGTACCCAATAAAAATATTCAAATGTAAATGAATCAATATATATTTATTGTTCTTTGTTATATATCTATTTTTCATTCTTTATGTTCTACTTCTCATGAGTGCATCAATTAAACTCAATTAAAATTTTCAATACATATAATTTTAGTGAATTTTTTTTCACATATTTGTAACCAAACTGCAACATTGATGTTCTCTCTTACCATTTAAAAACACAATTCCATTAATATGCCAGTTCCACTATGAAGACTTAACATCAGTCTCCAGCACTTTACAGCAAAAATCTCTGTAAAGTTATTTTCTTAATTTTATATTTCAAAAACTGCATCCATATTTGTATAGCCTTGATTTGTAAATTTTTCTCTTCTGTCAGTTTTATACATGCTTAAAGTTATAGTAAACTGAAAGGATTGTGCTAAACAAAGAAGGATTAATTTTTATGACATGTAAAGAAACTCAGTGGGTTTTCAGAATTGTGCAAATATTCACCCAAAAGATTATAAGGAGCCATGATCTTTCCATCTTTGAATTCCACTGATCTTAAAAGTTTGAGGCTTTCATGGTCAGCAGTATCCAGTGGTCATAGAAGACCCGCTAGCTTCCCAATGTATTAGACTGGCTGAGTGGCAAGGTGAAATGATGAAGGGATTCTACCTAGAGTATTTCCTTTCAGTAAGAATGGATTTTCTGGGCTGGAGAGATGGCCCAGCGGTTAAGAGTGCCGACTGCTCTTACAGAGGACCCAGGTTCGATCCCCAGCACCCACATGGTGGTTGAGAACCATCTTTCACTCCAGTTCCAGGGGAATCCGACAACCTCTTCTGAACTCTGCAGCATTGCACGACACGGGTGCACAGACCTGCATGCAGACAGTACAGTCATACAAATATGAAAATAAATAAAATTTTAAAAAAAGTTAAAAAAAAGAATGGATTTTCTTCCCCAGAGATTTCTGCATACATAGGTATTTCATTGGCTAAAATCATGTCACAGAGTGACTTTAGCTCCAAAGAAGGTAATAAATTTGATAGTTCAACCTGGGAATATCTATATCCTAAATAAACTTGAACTCATTTTAGAAAATTAATGGATTATGAGTAGGTCATCAGCCATCTGCTGAACCTTAAAATAAGATCACGTTATGTAAATAAAAAGAAAATTATGTGTCCAAAATTATGACATGTTTGTTCCTTACAAAAATAACAGCCAGATGTACACCAAAATTATCTGTACATGTGTAACTGTCAAATCCAGAAGAATCTTGAAAGTGTTTCAGATTGCTTTTACATATCCACTGTTATATAGTATTATTGACATTGATATATTCATTGTGCTCATTACACCCTGTTATTTAATAAGTTTTATCTGTCTTATTTATAAGTGAAACTACAGGAAATCAGGAATATCAAAAATCTTCACATTAGAATTCAATCTACAAAATGCCAAGATTACCTACTTTTTCTCGTGTGCATTATATATAATCATAAAATTTAGACTATATTTTTCTGCCAACATCAACTATGCCAGAAACTTAAGTGATCATTATGTACTTCAGTGAGTTCATAATATCACATTCCTTTCAAATGACAAGAACACAGAAAATGTGCTTGTGTAATATGTGAACCAAAAAAGTAGGATACAATAACTCTGGATCATTACATATGGGTCACTTAATACATTCTCTACTCTCTATTTAGAGGCATTTCAACAACACCTGTTCAATTTTTTTTGATGTTGTTGTTGTTTTATCTTCTTTCAAGGCCGAAACTGCCTAATGCCAGGTAGACTATTCCTAATACAAAGAAAATGCCCCAGTCCCTCCAGATGTTGCCAATGCACAGAGACATGAAACATGTATCTAAACTATGCTGCTTCAAAACTTGTCAATTTTTTGAAAATCTAAATAAAATTAATTATACACAAGTCAAGCCAGAAGGTTATTGAGTAACTGTCATCTAACTTTGTAAACACACCTGTTATTTAATGAATCATTACACATAAATTACCCTTTATGCAAAAGGCTTTTTCTAAGATCTGAATACCATCATCAGAAAACCATATTTACACTTGTTTTTCGCATTATATTCATACTTATGATGAAGTTTATAGATATACAAAGGATAAATTAAGGACAACAATATTTTAAATATAACATTACTGTGCTATAATAAAATTGCCAACATCTCTATTCTTTACTTTTGTGCCATCTCTACATAAAATCACAGTTAATTGAATGTACTCATCACTATAATGATGCCATATACAAGATGAATGTTGGTTAAAGAGACTATTCCCATATCCTGTGAAATGCAATGAGTTCATCATGTTACTTAACATCACAGAACAATTAAAACTTATAGGATCTTTATTATGGAATTTTTCTAAACACTTTTTCATTTTTTATTGAAGTTTTGTGCATTTCATACATTACTTCTCAGGTCAATCCAGACTCATTTCCACCTCCATGCCCCCCCCACCCCTCTCAAGTTCATGCAGTCTTCCATACATATCATTTTTCCTCTTCTGAGTCTTTCCAAACTTTTTAAAAGAAAATATATTTTTGGGGGGTGGGAAGAACTCTACTGCTTCAGTCAGTTCCCTGTCCCAGTTCTTTTATTTTTCCCTACAATACGAATTGTTTCAATATATGTATTTATATGTGTCACACATGTAACTAAAATAATGTCATCTGAAAATAAACAGTATTTTATTTCTAAATCATATTTCCAGATTCACATTTTCCCTTTTAATTTTATATTGCTCTAAAATATCCAAACATACCCTTCACCCTTGCACCAAAATGATAAAGTTTGAAATTAAGTAGTAAGTTAATTCCAGATCCTGTTAAGAGATTCACATTCTAAGAGCACAGTTGCTTTTAGATAAAGAGAAATATAACATTAGTGTTACTCAGTTTGCCTTACTTGATGCTAGCATCCCAATGTGAGGGATATTATTTGTCATTTGTTTTTGTTTTCCTCATTAGCATAATATCTTTTAGTTTCATACATTTAACTGCAAAGTTCTAAATACTTTAAAAATATTTTATTGAAGTTTTCATACATTCCTCAGTTCAATTTAGACTCATTCCCCTTTCCATGTCCCCCACTCCACCTGAATTTGTGCATGCTACCATACATGTCTTGCATCTTTTTTCTCAGTCTTTTAATCCCCAACACTTGGGGGAAGAAGCAGATGGATCTCTGGGAGTTCAAAGCCGGCCTGGTCTACATAGTAAATTCTAGCATAGCCGAAGCTACAGGGAGATCCTGTCTCAAAAAGACCAAGAAAAAAAACGAATAAAGTTTTTTCTATTCATAGTTTGATTTTGGTGGGCATAAGTTTACTATTCTAGGTGGTTCTTTGATCCAGTCCTTTTGTTGTTATATTGATCCAAAATATGTCTATATATTCATCACACATACATAAAATTTATGATGTCTGAAAATAAACTGTATGTTAATTCCAATACATATTTAGGAATTCACATTTTCCCTTTAGTTTTATACTTTTAACACTTCAGTTGAGAATGAGTAACTGTAAGTACAAGAAATCAAAGTCCTTTGTAGGGAGAAACTCATTTATACTTCTATACTTAAAAGAAATACCCCTCACGTCTTTCTCAGTCCTGTTCAAGAACAATATATATATATCATATATATATCTAATATATTATTATAATATTATATTATTCTTTGAGTTCTTTTGAGTACTTCTCATCACTGGAAACAAGAATTTAAAAAGGACAATTGCAAAGTTATCATTTCGATATTCTATATTTCTATATTCTAAAATCTTTACCCTATTTTTAATTATATATTTTCTTGTCTTTTCTTTAATTATGTGTATTATGTGTGATAGTGTATAGGAATGTGCATTTAAGTGTAGCTTCCCATGTGTGCTAGACTAGCTTGTTCTATAATCTGTAACCAGAGTTACTGGTAGTTGTAAATCATATAACATAGTTGTTGGGAACCAAAGTCATTCCTTTTGAAAGATCACTAAATTTCTTTACCACTGAGACATTTCTGTAGGACCGTACTATTGCCAGACATAATTAAAATATTATTAGAAGTCAATGCATTCATAAGATATCAAAGATATTGTGCCCCAGGTAAGTATGAAATAAAGAGTACTGCTCTAGTTTCATAGATTAACAAATAGATGTCATTGATGGCATTGACCTTGTGGAAGTGTCAAATATTATTTATATTTCTGGATGATTTCTGAAGTCCTTGCACATTTTACTTCACCTAACTGTAGAGCATGCATATATAATACCATATTATTGAATTCAGGCCAAAACATCACCTACCACATACAAAATGTTTGCACGACAGCAGTAGAGATCTTCAGAAAATAACATTATAACTTTGATTTGTTGAGCTTATAAATAACATGTGAATAGCCGGGCATGTTGGCGCATGCCTGTAGCCCCAGCACTAGAGAGACAGAGGCAGGTGGATCTCGGTGAGTTCAAGGTCAGCCTTGTTTACAGAGAGAGAGTTCCAGAACAGCTGGGGCTACAGGGAGATCCTATCTCAAAAAAATGAGTCATCAGAACTGATCCTGTCTGGAAGCAATTAAGGAAGTATACTTGCTTTGTGGAGTTTACTAGACTCTTCCAAGTTTTTGTTGACTTTGTATTTCTGTCAAATCGATCATTTTTTACATACAAAGACAGTGTTTTCAAGTTTGATGCTTTTACTCAATGGATTAGTATGACAAATTCATCCTGAAACTTCAAACATATCTATGCTGTGTGTTTGAATATACTTTTTCTTGCTTCATTAAGAAGGATGAACATTTGAACTAGAGATATTATTGAGATAAACAAAGCCACAAAGAAAAATGCATGGATAGAGAATTATAGAAACAAATTTATAAAGACTTAAAAGTGTGATTAGGAGCCGGGCCGGCATGGTGGTGTGTGCCTTTAATCCCAGCATGCGGGAGGTAGAGGTGGGTGGATCTCTGTGAGTTCAAGGACTGCCTGGTCTACAGAGCGAACTCCATGACAGCTGGTACTAAAAAGGAGACTCTGCCTCAAAATTACCAAAAAGAGGAAAAAACAAAAAAGGTGTGATTAGCAATATGTGATATTTAGTAATATAAGAAACAAGTGCACAAATTATTTACACATAGAATAGTACAGCATTTCTCAGGCTATTAATTATTTTTCCCCATAGGAAACGACACTTTCTTACCATGCAGAACACTTTCTTCTGAGTTATAGTGCCAGACTGGTGAGAACCTCTTTTTTTAATGCTGGAATAAACACTGCAGTGTGCCCCTGTGGGGAACACATGCCAATATCATAGATCTCTCAACAGTGCAAGAAATTTCTAAAGAAAGTGCTTCACAGTGCCAGAAGGAAATACTGGAAAAGAACTTGAATGTCTAGGCCAACAGGAGTTAATACAACACTTGAAAATTACATAATTAGACAATAATGACTGACAGTTATGTGGTTGTTGTAAACATGCATTGTTAAAATTTATGAACTGGGGCTGGAGAGATGGCCTAGCGGTTAAGAGTGCCGACCGCTCTTACAGAGGACCGGGGTTCGATCCCCAGCACCCACATGGTGGCCGAGAACCGTCTGAAACTCCAATTCCAGGAGAACTCCAGTTCCAGGGGAATCTGAGATCCTCTTCTGACTTCCGCGGCGTTGCACAACACGGGTGCACAGACTTGCATGCAGACAGTACATTCATACACATACATAAATAAATAAAATTAATAAAAAATAAATAAAATTTATGAACTAAGCAGAATCAGAAATTAAAAAAAAAACTATCAGCATTCAGCTATTTAGGAAAAATGTTTAAGTGGATACTTTATAATTTTATCTTTTATTTCACTCCATCCAAATAATTAGGATAAATCCAGTATAACTCCTGAAATTATTTTGAAAAACAGTGATAATTATCAAATGCCAAACATAAGATTTTCCTTTTACTTATCCAATTGCCAGAAAAACACAATATATAGCAATAGATAAATGTATTCACAGCAATGTGAAGTTAATAAATTTAAAGATGTACCAATGGTAACTGCTATGTTTTAGTGAAGAAAAGTAATATAATTTGAACATACCTTACTTTCAGATTAAACACCGTAAAATATCATCTAGTGTTTGCTGGAAATAATTTAATTTCAGATGGAGCATTAAGGTTTATATATAAATTACTGATTTAAGTTCCAAAACTTTCATTATATGACCATATAGGACAATATTAATAGGCTTTTTTATACTTAACATTTATATCCTATCCACATAGTATTTTTTTCAAAAACAAATAAATTGGAACACAGAGAAACCATTAATACTGTCTTGAATAAAATGATAATTAGCACATTTTTATAGCTGCAATGAATCCTTAATTCAAATCATTCATTGTTTTAGTGTATGTATAGACTTATATCTATATAGTTGAAGAGTATATTACATACTAAGCACCCTAATAGAAAAGAATGTTGCAATCTTGAAAGAAAGGTAGAAATGTAGCACTGTGTTGAAAGAAAGGTAGAAATGTAGCACTATGTCTTAAAAAATGTATAAATAAAAGGCATCTAAACTTGAAATGTATTACACCTGATCACAATATCATAACTTAGAAACAGTACAATGTAGAGTAGCTGCTTCAATTCAAGATTACTGGGCTGAAACTGCTGCCTAACATCAGAAGAGACTATTGTACCTTATATTATCTGGCAATAAATATATCAAAATTCAAAATTACAAGGATAGTTTACATTGAACAGGCATGTATTATTCAACATCATTAAATCAAAAGTCCTAAGTTGGAAACCATTGTAGGTAGATATATAAACAAATTGATAATGATATAGGTAGAGATAAAGCACTCACATGTACCTGTAGATATGCCCAGAATCTGAAATTTCTAAAAGACAGGTACAAATGTTTTCTCATACCCAATTATGTCTGTTACCTATATGCAAGCTTACTGTTAAACGGTGAATCTCTAAATGTTTTTTCAAAATTAACCTATAGTTTATTTTCAGACTTTGTAAACCTGGTATAGGTGTGGAGTGTATAGATGTATATTTTAGAATAATGTAAAATTAAATGGATTAAAAATACATATTTCTTAAGTCCTATAGATTAAAATTTGTGTCCCCAAATGGTGCTATCCATTTGAGCCTGACTATGGCAAGATGAAAAAGAGATTGACTCTCTCCTGTTTAACTGCCATCAGTTTCCAATAGTTGATCAGTTGTTTGAAGTATATTTTCAACTTCCCAATGGCTATGGTGGGATTTTGTCTGGCTTGAGGTTAAACAGTACTTGTACATATGTCACCATTTCTTTCATGAGTTCATATGAGTTCCTTCCCAACTATATGGAAAACGGCCATGTGTTCATCCACAAGGCTGATGCAACATTTTTCCCACCTATTCCACAGCCTTGAGAGATAGAAGATTCATATTGTTGTCCAAATAAGGGATAATCGCACTGAAGTCTCCTATTATCTGAAACTGTGAGAGTTGTGGGTATCTATTTAATCACCATCTGTTGCATAAGGTAGCTTTCTCTGGTGAGAGTTGACAGATTATTTGGTCTTGCGGCATAACAAGTCATTATGAATAAAAACAGCATTGTTGTGGCATAAAGAGACACATTGGTCAGTGGATTAGAACTGATGCCACAGGGTAAGTACAAAAATTCAGAGAAATTTGATTTTTTAAAGGGGATATGTATGGTTTAATACATGGTATCCAGTTAGGGTGTGGAGTGAATGGGTGTGGGAAGGGGTCTGAAATTGATTAAGAATAGTTGCATGAAGCATGCAAAACCTAAGAAAATATTTTAAAGGGTACACATATACTCATTGGAAAAAAGGAACAAATTATAAAATGCGACAAAAGACCCCAAATAGCCAAAGCAACCCTGAGCGAAAACAGCAATACAAGGGGGATCTCTATACCAGACTTAAAACTATACTACAGGCTATAGTAAAAAAAACAGCTTGGTACTGGCACAAAAACAGACCTGTTGACCAATGGAATAAAACTGAAGATCCAAACCTAAACATGAACAATTTCAGCCACCTCATATTTGACGAAGGGGCCAAGAAGACACAATGGAGGAAAGACAGCATCTTCAGCAAGTGGTGTTGGCAAAACTGGATCACCACTTGTAGAAGAATGAAATTAAACCACTACCTCTCGCCCTGTAAAAAAGTCAATTCCAGATGGATCAAAGACCTCAATGTGAAACCCCAAACTCTGGAGGTGATAGAAGAAAAAATTGGCAGCAGACTAAAAGACATAGATATTAGAAAAGACTTCCTAAATCAGACAGCAGCTGCACAAGAAATAAGATTGACAATTGACAAATGGGTCCTCATTAAACTCAAAAGTCTCTGTACATCAAAAGAAACAATAAAGGAAGTGAAGAGGAAACCCACAAAGTGGGAGAAAACCTTCACTACAGATACATCTGACAAAGCACTGATTTCCAGAGTATACAATCTACTCAAAAAACCAAGAAGAAAGAAAACAAATGAATCACTCAAAAGATGGAGCAAAGAAGTAAATAGAGACTTCACAGGGGAGGAATTAGAGATGGCTGAGAAACATCTTAAAAACTGTTCAACGTCACTAATAATTAGGGAAATGCAAATTAAAACAAGTTTAAGATATTATCTCATTCCAATAAATCTGTCTAGGGTCAAGAAAACAAATGATACCAAGTGCCGGAGAGGTTGTGGGGAAAGGGGAACACTCATCCATTGCCGGTCGGAATGTAAACTTGTACAGCCACTATGGAAAGCAGTGTGGAGAACTATTGGAAGACTCAAAATGAGCTGCCATTTGACCCAGTCATACCATTCCTGGGTTTATACCCACAAGACTCATCTTACTGCAGAAATACATGCACATCTATATTTATTGCAGCTCTGTTCACAATAGCAAAAAGCTGGAACCAACACAAATGCCCCTCAACTGACAAGTGGATAGAGAAAATGTGCTACATGTACACAATGAAGTTCTATGCAGCATTAAAGAAAGACAACATCATGAACTGTGCAGGTAAATGGATGGAGCTAGAAGATATTATATTAAGTGAAGTAACACATTCCCAGAAAATCAAATGACAAATGATATCCCTTATCTGTGAATGATAGCACCAATGACTCAGTTGTAAATATTTCTTGTGGAGAGGGATGCATATTAAAAGAACAACAGCAGAAAGACTGCATCAAAGAACTGACTTAAACAGTTAATCTGGTGGGTTGGGAGAGTTGGGAGAGGGACACATGTCTATATTCGATTAATGTATATTGAATTGATGTGAGTTTAATAAGTATCCAATTTTGCCTAAACTCTATCTAAAAATTATATGGTATTTTAAGACTTAGTAAAAGTAAAAATGTCTATATTGAAAAACACTGGTTAAAAGGTTTTAATAAAAATGTTAATACATTTAAGTTAATTGGTTATATAAATTGTTGTCCACATTTGTCTCACTTAAAATTTGTATAACAGTAACTTTGGGATTAATGTGTACAAATGTTCTCTATAATTTTTGTGTTTTTCAGTATCATATTGTAACATTCTCTTTTACCTTTAGGATAATTTAACTTAAGGAATTAAGGTTGCTTTCCAAATTAACAACATACAGTTATCCAAAACAGCTTGGGTAAATTAAATGAAATTTACACCTTGATTCCTGCCTATAGATATGTGTACTACAACTGCCTTTTTGAGACTCATAGATCAAAATAAATAAATAAATAAATAAATAAATAAATAAATACCTTAAATAACAAAGGGGGGATACAGTTATATATTAAACTTTCTGTCAAATTTTTCAATTCAAATCTTAAAACTAATTATGGGAAAAGATTTGTATGTTCCCACAGGTCAAAACATCACCAACTTAATGGCTGAGAAAGAAATGATACAGCTTTGCATTGTGCAGGATGTACCAATAAATACCAGCAGAGAAGTAGGCCCATCTAAACATTAAAAGGAAAAAAAAGCCTCAAACTACTACAGGTGTCAAACATCTCTGTGGATCCTACTTGTAACAACTGTTTATAATGAGTCCTAATGAACCTTGCCTTCTGGGTGCTGCAAAGTTTTAATATGAGAGATTTTCTTACCTCCTTTTCATAGAACAAAGAAAAACATGATGGTAATGAAGTCATTCCCTAACTGTAAATTAGAACCTAATTTTATAGAGGTAATCTTTTGTAAAAGTGGTATAACTGCTTTTTTTAATTGACTAATATACATAGGAACTGTGGAAAGGTTTATTCTCTATTCAGAGACAAATATAATACTAATGTCTTTTTAAGCTGTGCAATTAAGCAAAATATAATACAGGAGAGCTCTGATATCAGCAATGGATTATTCTGCCAAGGAGATGTTGGCCAGGGGATCCACGCCCCCATAAAAGGTAAACAATTCTTTCCTGTAAACTGGGATACCTGCAAGAAGAGAGGCAGTAAGGCCCTGATGTTGAAGACCTGATGTAAGCATGGGAAAGATGTATTAAGACCACAATTGCAAGTGTACAGTTGGTCTCTGGAATTCCAGAGAGTGTTACCAAAGGCCACTAAACCAATAAAGCACTGGTCTCCTTAAGTCAAGCAAGACTCCTCCATCAGCATCAGCTTAACTTCACCTGCCTGTAAATACTGTGCAGCAGTGGCATTAATATGTCTGTATATCCCAAATCTAATTGGCTATTAGCTCTCTCCTTGGAGGAATAATTCATGGCTGATCACACAAGCTTACATCCTCTAGTGGTTTGGAGATGTTATAAGCCACAGGAAGACCTTGTCATCTTTTACAGAAAACTGTAATTCATGGATTAGCATACCATCCAAACATCTGTGTCTATACCAAAATAACTTACCATAATAATTAGTACTGTTTAAATGCCTGTATATGTAATTGCTTGTGTTTCATTAGTAGGATTGAGTGGTTATTCCTGGACAAACTGTCAACCCATGAAAGGAAAACAGCCTGAACTGATCAGAGTCCAAAACGACATCTCCAGAGAAAGTAGACTGTTTTGCTTCTCAGCCACCTGTGCCCCATTTTCTAAGCCTAGGGAATAATCTGTGGAAGACGGGGCATGACAGAATGTAAGGGCTGCGATTGGGGTGAATGGTAAAACTACAGCAATATAGACTGGACACTTTTTGATCAACATGACTGTACATACAAGCCCCTCCAGCTGGATGGTGGGAGCCTTGGGATGTGTGGGTTTGGGCATAGCTACTTACAAATTGGTTTTACATGAAGGATGCTGTACTCATAACTTATTACTTATTGTTAAAAAATGAAATAAAAAAAATGGTGCTTGTCAAGCTGTATAGCCACATTTAGAAGACTATCACTAGATAGAGTTCTCTCAACATGTAAAAGCTCAACTACAAATCGATCAAGAATCTCAAGACAAGAGTGATACCTGAGAGAGGAAAAATTAAGGAATACATTGGAACTAATAATTACTGCAAAAGTCTTTTTTGAACAATAGTCTTATAGCATATCATTAGGTATATTAATTATAGAAATTGATAAATTGGACCTCATGAGCCAAAAATCTTCAGTAGAGCAAGGCAGATAAGGGAGTATATTAGATATACTCATGTGAGTAAAGTGGGGATCTATAAAATCAAAAAAGAAAATGCCTTAACCATCTACAACTGAGTGAATATTTAGAATATACAAAGAACTAAGAAAACTAAACATCAAAAAATAAGCAACCCAATTACAAATGAGGTAAGGGACTGAACAGTGAGTTCTCAATAGATGAAATGGTAAATGAATGAAAAGTATATCAGAAAATATTCCCTTCTTTAATTTCCAGGGAAATGCAGTTAAAACTATTTTGAGATTTCAATGTATTTATATTATAATGGCTAACATACAAAAAACAAATGAGTAACAGTGCTGGCAGGAATTTGATGACAGGGGAACCTTTACCCACTGATGACAGTAGTGCAGACTGCTACAGCCAATATAAAAATCAATGTTGAAGTTCATCAAAATCTTGAAATATATCTGACACCTGATTCAGCCATACCACCCAGGCATATAACCTAGAGATTCTGTACAGAGATACAACTTCATTGTAGTCCTTTTAATGATAGCCAGGGAATGGAAACAACCTATATGTGTACAAAATGGTGAAAATACAATGAAAAAAATACATTTACCTTATTCTATAATATTAAAAAAAGAAATTATGTAATTAACAAGGAAATGCATCAATTAGAAATGATCATCTTAATTGAAGTAACCTAGATGAAGAAAGCTAAAAGACACCTCTTTCCTCATAGTTGAATGCTAGTTTTGAATTCTTGGATATGCATGGTTCAATAGGAAATCCTTGATGACAGGAAACAATGGTCAGTGACAAAGTTCCATGGTTCCATGAGAGGGAAAACAGAATACAGTGATATAAAAGCTGAAAGGAGTATAATGAAGTAAGAAGGATTAATTAGGATAAGGTATGAGAGGGCAGAGCAGATAAGGGAGTACAGTAGAGATAACTCTAGTCAAAACCTTTTTGACATTGGTCCTTTATCATGTGGAGTATCATAAATATCCTCAAATAACAGATCTTTAATTGCATTAATATCTTATAAAATATTTATTAATTCTTTGAAAATCCATTCATGTAGACAATAAATTTTCATAGATCTCACCCTCCCCCAAACTCCTCTCAGATATAATCTCCATTCCCTCAACTCCTCCAAACAACGCATCCTTTTTTATTATTTTTAGCCCACTGAATCCCAGTTTTGTTATACTATATACTATACTAATATAATTATATTATATATTATAATCATATATTATCATATATATTAATATTAATATAATGTAAATCCTATAAAATAATTATAAAGTGATAACCATATATTTAATAAATAAATAATTAAAAGTATAATCAATAATTTATAAATTATAATTACTATAATAAGTTAATAGTATTATATAATAATTATTATATATATATAGTATATGATATGCTAATGTATTATATAATATATACAATGTATGCAAGTCATAAAATACTCATAATATCATATATGTATTATATATCTATATATTAGCTATACGTATGAAGTAGTATATCATATCAGAATAAATGTAATGAGTGATTAATATATATATATTTCAGTAGATGGCCATCTCATGAAATATAATCTACTGAAATATAATCAAACTACCAAGGGCCACAACACTATAGCAAATTGAATATCCCTCACATAGATGTTATCACCTGGTCATAATATCAAACTCCCCTCTAAATTTTTATTGCTATACCTACATATTAGTTGAGGTCTGAAACTTCATCAGAAAAATTTCTTTGTGCAGTTGACAGTGACACAGAAACACAGAACAGGCTAAAGGGCAAAGAATAAATGCCTGTGGATTGCCAACCAAAAGGAACATCCATATCATACCCCATTCCCACAAGGTCAAAGAATATCAGTGAAGAGTGGGAAGAAAGATTTTTTTAAGCTGGAGGTCACAGAAGACTGGAGACTGGAAAGAAACCCTGTCTTCCTCCCATGACAGGACAAGTTGTCCTCATGAACTCCCAGAAGCTGTGGTTGCCTACACAAGACCTGCAAAAAAATCAAGCTACTCAATATTCTACCATGACGGAGGGGGCTTATAAGCCCCAACCTTTATCTGATAGAATAAATTTTAATTAAGTGCAAATAATCCCAACATACTACTCTCAATCTTATAGTGAGTTTAGAAACAGTAGGTCTAATTCTTGCTTTCAAAAGGTAGACATTAGATATAAAATTCAAGTATAATTACATGTTATTACTAAATGTTCTGACACATTTATCCATGCTAGATTCATATGTCCTTCATGTAAAAACTACATGAGAAGTTAGGCCTCATGGCACACAAGCCTTTGAACTTCAGATTTATGTCAGAAAAACAAACGTGTTATCAGTTAACCAAATATTTCTTGGATATTGTCAATTAAGAATAAGGTCTTATCAAGTTCTGGAAGAAAATAGAGAAGTGTGGCAATAGCCTGTGTCATTTTAGGAGTCAGTGTGACTCCATTGACCCACAACTCAAAGGGAGTTTTCTCCTGTCTAGCACTGTGTTTCTTGTTATACAACCTTCAGACATACCTTTGTATGCTATTGCTGGAAATAGGATATACCTTGAACACAGAAATCGCATCAATAGAGCTGGAACAGAACTGGTAGCCTCTTCCCTGAAGACTAGCTCTCCTAGTTATGGAGGACATTATAAAAACTGTTAAGGGAGAAAATTAATCAATGGTTCAAACCGAGTTTAAAGCCTAACAACCACAACAATGACCCACACAGCAAACTATATCAGTGCATCAGTGACACTTTTATATTGGGCGTATTCAGCAGCTGCATAATTATATTTAAAGCTGAATCAATGTGAAGAAACTCATATTCGGCACTGTGAGCATAGCCAATTATACATTGCTAGAGTAGTCACAGATCCTAGAAGAAAGCCTCCATCTGACACATCCCACAAAAAAAAGAAATTTTATTGTATTCCAAATATGTATCTTCATGTTAAAAATATTTTATTATTTTTATTATATGTGTATGAGATCATTGGCTGCAGTTGTGTAAGTGTACATGTGTCTATGTAATACCTGTAGAGGTAAAAAGAGAGCATTGAATCCCATGGGACTGGAATTACTGATGGATGTTAGCCACCAGGTATGTGTCAAGAATCAAAGATGGGAACTCTGCAAGAGAACCCAATGCTCATAATTGCTGATCCATTTCTCCATCCCCCACATCCTCATATTTATAGACAAGTGAACCTTTCACCACTCATCAAAAATGTTTCTTTATATAACAGATGGAGCCTTGGATGGAGATCCACAACATTTTCAAAGCAGAGACTACTTGTCTGTGAGTCACTTAGACCTAAATGACACATTTCAAATGCAGCTTTTTCACATAAATGGATGCATCTTTCAAATCTGAGCAGAGATGTTTCCTTAAGCATCAAATAGTTATTAACAGAAAAACCTACAACTCGCCAACATGTAAAGAACAAGAAGAATCAGAGTCCTCATCACTGAATGTGACACCTGTTGCAAACGTCTGTTTTGAAAGGCTCAAGCATCATTGGGAATGAGGGAAATCAAAGATTGTAAGAGCCAGAGTTGGTAGATGACGACAGAGAGTTTTCTAGTTAGCTGGTCAGATACAAATTTGAAATGGTGACGCATACATAAGTACCATGTAACCTCAAAACAGACAATATCCCAGCATATATAAGGTGGGAAGTGGGTAAGAAATACCAACCCAACCTAAGAAAATTTTGGCAACAGATGGCTGCCAGGAAGGGAAAAATTAATGTTTAAAAGGAGTAGGGGTATTGGTAAATTTAACAGGCTCTAGTGGTAGAATCTATGCTGAAGGATACCTGTGAAAAATAATCAGACTCTATAAGCTTCTTCTGTAAATGGTGAAGTGTATTAAATCTGGTAAAAGGAAGGATGGATGGGGCTGGGAGTCCAAATACCATCAAATTTTATTTTATAAACATTCAATAAAATTTTTTGTAAAATTTTTATTTATTTATTTTTTATGTGTTTGAGTGTACTGTCTGAATGTAGGTTGGTGCACCCGTGTCGTGTAGTGCCGTGGAGGTCAGAAGAGGGCATCGGATTCCCCTGGAACTGGAGTTAAAGATGGCTCTTAGCCACCATGTGGGTGCTGAGAATCAAACCCGGGTCCTCTGCAAGAGCAGTTGTTGCTCTTAACCACTGAGCTATCTCTCCAGCCCCACATTCAATATTTTTTTTAATTAAAGTGACTCAATAAAAATGGGCTATTGATCTGAACAAAAGGCTCTCAAAAGAAGAAATAACAATTGGATAAGAAATATCTTAAAACATTTTCAATATGCTTAGTAGTTGGGGAAATGCAAACCAAAAGTTTAAGACTTGATCTTACTCCAGTCAGAAAGGATAAAATAAAGAGTAAAAATCACATTAAATACCAGTAAGTATGGAAAGTATTAGGGAAAGGGGAACTCTCCTTCACTGTTGACACAATTACAAACTTGCAAACGGATGTATGGATTCTGCAAATCAGTGTATAGAACTATTTAAAAACTAAATATAAACCAACTATATGATCTGTGTAAAGCACCCCTGGGCATTAAGCACAGGCCTCAACATCCTACTACAGAAATATGTGATAAGCAATTATTTTTTCTTATTCTTTTCACAATATCTAAGAGGAAGTTGAAACAAACTAAATTTAAATGATGAATGGCTGAAAAAATGTGACACATGCATACAATTGAATTGTAGTCATTGGTAAAGAAAAATGAAGTCATGAGAATTGCAGGATGGATGGAACTAGGAACTGTTAAACTTAGTGAGCAACATAAACTCAGAGAAACAAAAAATGTTTTTCTCCCACTCCCTTTTGGAACTTAGGACCAAATATTTAGATATAAGTATGTATTAATGTAAGTACAAGAGTCAGGAAAATGGGTGGAACTATGAGGGAAAAAGGAAAGAAGCTTTTGAGAGAAAGGGAGATTAGGAAACATGATATGGGTAAATGGAAGAAAAATTACTGAGGAGGAATGTGGAATTTATTAAGGTAGAAAGAAAGGAGAGATAATTAATGCTTAAGTGGTGTAAAAATAAGGGAAATGTATGAGTTCAAAAGCTTATTCTATAATAAATATACAATATATAGATGAATGCATTTGTATAGCTGAAGTAGATACAACAAAACCACAGTCCCAGGCAGGAGAAAACTCCCTTGCTGGTAAGTGTATTCCAAGGGACTACGAAAATAATGCAGTCTATTTCAATAGCCTTAGATTTCCTCCCAGGACTTGAAGATAAAAGCATATGCTGAAGACATGGTACACGTAAACACAAGACTTAGGACTATCTAGCTGGAATGGATCTGGAAACTTCCTCAGTGAAGACTAGATCTCATACTATCAGGAGATCCTGAGCAAAAATCTAAGGAAGAAAATCAAACAATTGTTACATCCACTGTACAGTTCATAAAATACAACGACAAGCCCAGCAATTGATCTTAAATGTTGTACTAGTGGCACATTTCCCCTTGGGGAAATTCACATCTATATAACTGGGCTTACAGCCTTCTCAATGGGAGTGAACTCATGTGTGGTACTGTAAATGTAGCCAAATACACATGACTAGAGAGGTCATATACACTAGAGAAATCCCTGTCTCTAGCACACACCTAGAAGAAGTTATTCCTTACTCTATGCTTAATATGGATCCTTATATTTCCATACAAGTATAGATTTTACCATTCATCAATGAATCTTCTTTTTGCAACAACTGGGGACTACTACCGAGTTCCACAACTGGTCAAATGTAGAGAATAAGTGTCTCTAAGATGCCCAGCTCTATGTGACACACCTAAATTGGATCCTCTACACCTGAGTCTCATGGAACATGGAGAATAAGGGAGTAACCAAAATCCTAATGCATGTCTCAACTCTCACTAGTGAAGTTTCCTCATGTAACAGAGGTCAATGAATACACAAACACACACACTCACACAATAGACTGCAGTGCGTCACTCTACATTATTCCTCTATTAAAACTAATCTACCCAAGTTCAGGGACCATTGCAGAAGAGGAAGTATAAATACTTTAAGAGCCAGAAATACTGCATGACCATAACGAAAGTTTTTCAGGCTTCTGCTAACTTGTACATATGAACTTAAAAACAATGGTGAGCTCATGCACAAGACTCATACAAGCTTACACAAAAAGCCAGCATGAGAAAATGGGCAGGAAGCCTCAACTGTAGTGGAAGAACTATTGGCAGGCTGATCACTACGTGATCACTAGGTCAGGAAGAACAGGCTACAGTGAGTGAACTCACATCAAAAGTTATCTGGTGACAGAAAACTGAATCAATAACCCTTAACAAATATGACACAATACATGAAATATGGAGGGTGGGCAATGGGGGGGCTCAGATAGAAGAGTGCTTCTAAATATGACTAAATGTATGAATTTTTAAAAACTCAATAATATTTATTAAAATTTTATATAAACATAAAATGCATTTTGGCCATATCCATTTTTCACTACCTCCTTCTGACTTCTCTCAGTCCCCTCTGCCACATCTCCCTCTCAACTTCATATCCTCTCCTAAAAACTATTAAAACCCCTCTGAGTACATTTACTGCAGTCTGAATGCAGATGGTGAAAGCCTACTGTGCAAGGGCCACTGATCCTAAAGAAATGTGACACTACTTTCCCTAATAAACACAAACTATCAATAGTTTCTTAGTTAAGGGCATGTCCTTGGAAGCCACTCCTCACACATATTGAATTTTGACTAGCTTGTTCTTATGAAGATAACCAAATCTGCTGTCAATTGGTGCATTCAACAGCCATGTCATGTCTAGAAGTCCGTATTTCACAACTCTCCTTCCCATCTACTGACTCTTACATTCTTTCTGGCCCCTCTTCCTCATGTTCCCTAAGCATTAGTGCAATGGGTTTTGTTCTAGTTGTTTTGTCTGGTGTTTATTTAGAAAGAATAATAACATTTTAATATAGGAATTATTTGAAGAGAGAGACCATTAAATTCCAGGCAACTTTGCAAACACATCTTTTAGGAATATTTTATATTCTTTACATATTAATTTTAATATTTCATTCCAGTAGGCCATTTTAGGAAGTATTTTTATAAACACATATAAATCATTCAAACATGTTATATTGCTGTCATCAATTTGCAGACTACGAACTAGCATCATTTTGTATTAGATTTCAAGACCTGCTTTGTGACAAAGGAAAAAAAAATCTAACTTTATTGAAAGAAATGTTCTGAAGGATTAAATTATGAAAACTAACAATTTTAAGTGTTATTTTCTCTTTCTCTTTCTCTCTCTTTTCTTTCTCTCAGCTCTAGAAAGAACTATTCCCCACGACTTCTTGCTTCTGTTATTCCCCTTCGAATCTTAGCTGTCATTAACTTGACAATATATCATTCCATTTACAAATCTTTTTTTATTAATTTTATTTATTTCCGTATGTGTATGAATGTACTGTCTGCATGCAAGTTTGTGCACCCGTGTCGTGCAATGCCGCGGAGGTCAGAAGAGGGTGTCGGATTCCCCTGGAACTGGAGTTCTCCTGGAATTGGACTTTCAGACGGTTCTCGTCCACCATGTGGGTGCTGAGGATCGAACCCGGGTCCTCTGTAAGAGCAGTCGGCGCTCTTAACTGCTAGGCCTTCTCTTCAGCCCCCCATTTACAAATCTTTTATTTTGGAGTGCAGCATCCTAGAATTTTTATTTTAGATACATGTCTCTCTTGAGATTTTCTCATTGCCGATCATGTCAGTCTTATTAGAATAAGGTTCACTCAAAATAATTGATTAGAATATTTTACTTGCATAAAAATGGTATTTCTTTTTTTTTTTAATTAATTTTTATTGATGCTTTGTGCATTTCATACATTTTTTTCCAATTCAGTTCAGGCTTATTTCCCTTTCCCTCCCCCCCACACCCACCAAACATCCAGACCCAGATTCATGCATTTGGCCATAACTGTCCTGCATCTTTCTACTGATTCTCTCCAGATTTTTTTTTTTTTTCATTTTTAGCTTAAGTGATAATCCATGAGTACAAGCTTCCTTCATGCAAACCTATCTTGCAGGCTGTGTGCCCAAACACCCACGCCCACCACCAGTGGGGGGGGTGACAGGTTGTTTGTTTCAATCAAGTTGATCAAAGAGCTGTCCCAGACTACATGCTGTAGTTTTCACCATTCACCCCAATGGCTTAGCCCTTACATTCTACCACGCCCCCTCTTAACCGCAGGCTGTTTCCTAGGGCTTAGAAAGGGGCACAGGTGGATGAGAGGTAAAATCAGTCCACTCTCTCTGGAGGCTGTTGTCTTGGACGCATGGCAAGTTCTGGCTGTTTCCTTTCATGGGCTGACAGTTTGTCCAGGAATAACCTTTCGATCCTACTAATGAAGAACAAGCAATTAGATATATAGGTATTTAAGCAGCACTAATAGTTATGGTAGGTTACTTTAGCATAGACACATGTTTGGATATGTTAATCCATGAATTACAATTTTCCCCCCTGTTAAATATGACAGGGTCTTACTGTGGCTTATAACATCTAACCTGTAGAGGATGTAAGCTTGTGGCATCAGCCATGGGTTATTTCTCCAAGGGGAGAGCCAGAATCTGATAAAAATGGTAATGCATCTGAATTAAATGGAGATATAATTCGCTGTTGCCCACATTTGCTTTACATAAAATCTGTAGAGCAAGAACTTTGGGATTGACACATACAAAAATGGTATTTCTAAGGAAATTTATATTCTGAAGTATCGGCATTTAGGATTTTCCTAAATCTTGAATGGTAGGATGCTATCCATTATACCTTTTTTCTCTGTTTTTCAAGTCCACATACTTTCTACTCACCTATTTTGTACTACCTTCTAATCTCTACTCCTCAATCATTCTCCCCTTCTATCCTTCTGACATGAACACATTAAACATTGATAGTCCACAATTTAGAGTTTCATATTTACCAGTATTATGCTCAAAATATACTGCATTTGTACCTATTTGAGTGAACATGACTTTATTTTGCACCAGAATGTAAGCTTCTTGTTACAGTGTTTCTTATATTTAGTAATGATTTCCTCATAGTGTAATGCGTATAGCAAGTCCTTAATTGAAATGAATTTCTTCCATAAGAGTACAATTTCAAGATCTCCTCATTCCAAGTTATGTATTTTAAACTTGATAGAAAAAATTGATGGAATGTGAAAAGATATCTTAATAATATAATTATAATAGATGAGTGTTAGATATAAAGTTAGGAAATTGTTTCATTCAGATTTGTGTTTTTTTCAAAAATGTTTATTCTCCATACATACAGATGGAGTTTTATTTTCCTGGAGTTTTTCTGACTTTTTTTTTATTCTGACTATTTTGTTTTGCCAATGATTTTGTATCTTGACACCAACTAAATTAGAAATGGGAGTCACCTTTAGACTATGCTATTTTGGGACAGCTGCAAAACATATCTTGAATCAAATCCTGTCATACTATAATGAGAGATCAATAAAGTTTTCATAGGGAGATTCTATAATGCTATATAAATATGTGGTTGGTGTAAGGTACAGAAGAAAAAGTACTAGCCATCGTCTACTTGAAGAAAAATATATTGCTGCACAAGTTCCCTCAGCCCCAGCTGCTGCTCACACTGCAGGGCACCCCGAGCCTGTTCCCTGCCACACCCACTTATATTGCTTTAGTTTTTTAAAATAATTTCCTGAACCTCAATATTATGGAAATGTGAATGCAACAACTGTTATTGTCTTCTTAAGCATAATATGGGTATTTTCTTCTGAAGTTTGTATTATCAATATTCTAGTTTCCTGAAATTTATCTTTTAAACTTGCTGTCATCTACATTTTGTAAATAATAAAATCTGCTAATATATCGAGGAAAATAATTATAAATTTTATATTACAAATATGAAATAAGACTATATATTACACCAAACACAAATAGGCTATCCTTATAGGAATAAAATGGTTAAAATAAGCATACAAACCTTTATGAGATTAACATGGGAAAACTGAAAAATTTTAGCAAACAAAAGTTTGGGCTACGAGGTTAGTTAAACAGTTTGTATTTCATTCATAAACAATAAAGGATATGCAATATGTTGGGTAAGATGAATGCATCATACTAAAATTTTGACAGAATGTACAAGGTCTGGAGGGGTGAGGGGCATGGAAATGGGAATGGGTTTAAATTTGATTAAGAAATTTTGCATGAAATGAGCATATTCTGGAATTAACAATTTATTCTCAGAGGCCATAATTTTGATACATATGTGATGGTCATATAGGCATACTTTGGAGCAATAAAAATGGGAGGGAACAAAAACAATATAAATACTGGCTCAAAAAATTGATTGATACAGTTAAATTCAGCCCCAAACAACAAGCCTCTACAGTGAAAAATTTTGGAAAGACTGAATGTCTCAAGACGTGAATGGCAAAAGGCACTAACTGGGGTGGGGAGGGCCAGGGAGGCAGGGAGAGGGGAATGTGTCTAAATCAGACTGAAAGATAATGTATGAAATACACAATAAAAATATACATCAATAAAAGTATTAAAAAATAAAAAGAAAAAATTAAGAATAATATTAATACATAATAAGAAATTTGCTAAGAAGGATAAATTGATAACAAGGGAATTGATCTATTTGACTAAAAACAGTAAGGTAAAGAGTCGTTATCCCAACCTAACTATATTTAAGATTGTTTTCAGATATTGTGTAACTCTAGCCGTCCTTCACAAGGCAAGATATAGTAGGGGATGTGAATTTCAGATCTTTAATTCAGGTGAATAGCAAAAGTAGAGATATTTCAGAATCATATAATGGCACAGTACCTAAAAATTTAAATTTTGGACTGCCTTTTCGATCAAAGAAAAGGTTCAGAATGACTTTGAATTCTTTTTTCTTTTTAAATATAATACTTTTATTGATGTTTTGTATATTTCAGACATCATTTTTCAGTTCAATTTAGACATATTCTCCTTTCCCTTCCTCTCACCCCACCCCAGTTCATTCATTCTGCCATACATGTCCTGCATCTTTCTCTCAGTCTTTTTATTTTTATTTTTTTAATTAATTAATTAATTAATTAATTTTTATTTTTTATCAAATCTAGACCCGTGTCTCCCCCCCCATTCCCCCACCCCATCAGAGCTCATGCATTCTGCCAAACATGCTTTTCATCTCTGTCTCAGTCTTTCTCAATGTTCTCCATGAGGAAGTTGACTGTTTTGAGCAAAAGTTCACTGTTTCAGTTAGTTCTTCGATGCAATCCTTTCTGCTGTTTTTGTTGTTTCCAATATGCATCATTCCTGGCTGCTTTGTACAAAAACTCAAGGGGCTGTTCATAAGAAATACTTACAACTAGGTAATTGGCACTAGCATCCACAGATGAGGGATACCATTAGTCGTTTGTTTTTCTGGGACTGTGTTACTTCACTCAGCATGATGTCCTCTAGATCCAGCCATTTTCCTGCAAATATCATGATATCTTCTTTCTTTACTGCTGCATAGAACTCCATTGTGTACATGAACCACATTTTCTCTATCCACTCATCAGTTGAGGGACATTTTGGTTGGTTCCAGCTCCTTGTTATTGTGAAGAGAGCTGAAATAAACATGGCCGTGCATATATCTCTGCGGTGGGGTGGGTCTTGAGGGTACATGCCTAGGAGTGGTATGGCTGGGTCGGGTGGCAAGTTCATTCCAAGTCTTCCAAGGGTTCTCCACACTGCTTTCCATAGTGGCTGCACGAGTTTACATTCCCAACAGCAGTGGATGAGTGTTCCCCTTTCCCCACAACCTCTCTAGCACTTGGTATCATTTGTTTTCTTGATCCTAGCCAGTCTTATTTGAGTAAGATGATATCTTAAAGTGGTTTTGATTTGCATTTCATTAATAATTAGTGATGTTGAACACTTCTTAAGGTGTCTCTCAGCCATCTCTAATTCCTCACTTATGAAGTCTCTGTTCAGTTCTTTGCTCCATCTATTGAGTGGGCCATTTGTTTTCTTTCTTCTTTGTTTGTGGAGTAGTTTATATATTCTGAAAATCAATGCTCTGTCAGATGTATCTGCAGTGAAGGTTTCCTCCCACTCTGTGGGATTTCTCTTCACTTCCTCAATTATTTCTTTTGATGTACAGAAGCTTTTAACTTTAATGAGGTCCCATTTGTGAATTGTCGACCTTAATTCTTGTGCACCTGCTGTCTGATTTAGGAAGTCTTTTCCTACGCCTATGTGTTGTAGTCTGCTGCCAACTTTATCTTCTATCGCCTTCAGAGTTTGGGGTTTCACATTGAGGTCTTTGATCCATCTGGAGTTGACATTTGTACAGGGCGAGAGGTAGGGGTTTAATGTCATTCTTCTACAAGTGGTGATCCAGTTTTGCCAACATTACTTGCTGAAAATGCTGTCTTTTCTCCATTGTGGCTTCTTGTCCCCCTTGTCAAATATGAGATGGCTGAAATTGTATGTGCTCAGGTTTGGATCTTCAGTTTTGTTCCTTTGGTCAACAGGTCTGTTTTTGTGCCAGTACCAGGCTGTTTTATGACTATAGCCCTGTAATTTAGTTTGAAGTCTGGTATAGAGATCCCCCCCCGGTGAAGCTCTTTTCGATCAGAGTTGTTTTGGCTATTCAGGGTCCTTTGTTTTTCCAAATGAGTTTAAGGGCTTTTATTTTCCAAACCTGTGAAGAAACTCTTGGGGATTTTTATGGGAATTGCATTAAATCTATACAAGAGTTTCGGTAAAATGGACATTTTTACAATGTTAGTTTTCTCAACCCATTCCATCTTCTGATGTCTTCTTCAATTTCTTTCTTTAAAGGTTTAAATTTTTTCTTGTAGAGATCTTTGGTGTCTTTGGTTAAGTTTGTTCCTAGGTATTTTATTGTTTTTGAGGCTACTGTGAGTGGGAAGGTCTCTTTGAATTCTCTCTCCAGTAGGTTATTCTTGGTGTAAAAAAGGCCATTGATTTTTTACCACAAGTCACACACTAACCCCAGTACACTCATAGTAGATGATCTTAATACCCAACTGAGTCCTTTGGGTAGGTCAACAGGACAAAGAATAAACAGAGAGACATCTTAACTGAACGATATGATACACCAAATGGACCTCATGAACGATATGATACACCAAATGGACCTCATATTCCACCCTAATTCCAGAGAATACACTTTCTACTCAGCACCCCATGGAACATTCTCCAAAATCGACCCCATACTGGGATACAGAAGAAACCTCCACGAATACAAAAAGATTGAAATATTTTCATGCATTCTGTCAGACCACAGTGCAATAAAGCTCAACATCAACACCAGGACAAGCCCTCCTGCTTACAAGAACACATGGAGACTAAACAGCACACTCTTGAATAATGAATGGGTCAAGGAAGAGATAAAGAAAGAAATAAAAACATTCCTGGAACTGAATGATAATGACAATACAACACAACAAAACCTATGGGATACCTTAAAAGCAGTCCTAAGAGGGAAGTTTATAGCCCTGGGTGCCTACATTAGAAAAACAGAAAGAGCACAAGTGAATGATCTAACACTACAGCTAAAAGCACTTGAGAGGCAACAACAGATGAACCCTAAACGCAACAGACAGGAAGAAATAACAAAAATCAGAGCAGAAATCAATGAAATAGAAACAAAGAAAACAATACAAAAAATCAATGAAGCCAAAAGTTGGTTCTTTGAAAGAATAAACAAGATAGACAGACCTCTAGCCCAGTTAACAAAAAGAAAGAAGGAACAACTCCAAATCAATACAATCTGTGATGAAAAGGGAAATATCACAACGGACAAGGAAAAGATCAAGAAAATTATATGGGAATATTACAAGAACCTATATTCTACCAAGTTTGAAAATCTAGAAGAAATGGATGAATATCTGAAATCTTGGGAATCACCAAAGCTTGGCCAAGAGGAGACCAGCAGCTTAAACAGACCCATAACATATGAAGAAATAGAGGATGTAGTAAGAAGCCTCCCAACTAAAAAAAGCCCAGGCCCAGACGGTTTCACAGCAGAATTCTATAAAACATTTCAAAAAGACCTACAACCATTATTTCTGAAACTGTTTAGAAGTATACAATCAGAGGGAATTCTCCCAAATTCCTTCTATGAAGCCAACATCACTCTATTACCAAAACCAGGCAAAGATCCAACTAAAAAGGAGAATTATAGACCCATCTCCCTCATGAACACAGATGCCAAAATTCTAAACAGAATACTGGCAAATCGCATACAGACCCACATCAAGAAGATCATCCATCATGACCAAGTTGGATTCATACCAGAGATGCAGGGATGGTTCAACATACGAAAATCAATAAACATCATCAAACACATAAATGGAATCAAAGACAAAAACCACACCATCATCTCAATTGATGCTGAAAAAGCCTTTGACAAAATCCAGCATCCCTTCATGCTTAAAGTTCTAGAAGGAATTGGATTGGAGGGATCATTCCTTAATGTAATCAAAGCCATATACAGGAAACCCACAGCCAATATCATCCTAAATGGGGAAATGACAGAAACATTCCCTTTAAAGGTAGGAACTCAGCAAGGCTGCCCCCTGTCACCACTCCTCTTCAATGTAGTGCTTGAAACACTTGCTAGAGCAATAAGGCAAAAAAAGGAAATTAAAGGAGTACTAATTGGAAAAAGAGGAAGTCAAGCTATCCCTATTTGCTGATGATATGATTGTTTACTTAAGGGATGCTAAAAACTCCACTAGAAATCTCCTAGAAATGATTAACAGCTTCAGCAAAGTGTCAGGATACAAAATTAACCTAGACTTTGAATACTTTTTAAGATATTCATGAATCTTACTTTTACCAAGAAGTATGGTAACCTGTAAAAGCACAAAGATCAACATGACAAGCTTCTTGTCATTAAGCACCTCACATTCTATTTATTAAAAAGACATATAGTAATCATTAAAATATATTAACAATGATGAATTTCGTTAAATACTGTTATGTACTTTGATTATCCATGGTTAAACAACTTTGGAAAACTATTTTAAATATTACTTCAGTATATAAATAACAACTACTAATACTAAGAAAAATAACAGTACACATTACAGATATTATGTATAATATATCTTTAATTATCCTTGCAATCTTTGAGACTTGAATAAAGAAACTGAAAAACTGATTTTAAGTAAGTTGACTAAAGCTATACAACTGTGTGGACATTTCTACTGGTTTATTCTGGGATAAAGTATATAAAATTGGGGGATGGAGAGATGGCTCAGCGGTTAAGAGTACCAACTGCTCTTGCAGAGGACCCAGGTTCAATTCCCAGCATCCACATGATGGCTAAGAACTGTCTTCAACTCCAGTTCCAGGGGAATCTGACGCCCTCTTCTGACCTCTGTGGCATTGTACGACATGACTGCACCAACCTAGATGCAGACAGTACACTCATACACATAAAAATAATATTTTTTTAAAATAAAAAAGAATATAAAATTAAACAAATGCATACATTTTTATACAGTATATTTTGATGGAGCACAATGTCATCTAAATAACTGGTAGCACGCATAACAAGAAATATCAAGATTTTAACTTTGAATGGATGAAAAAACATATGGATGTAACTGAATACTCTGTTAAAGTCTAGCTAATGGAAGGTACTAAGAATTCCTAAGAAAAATATGTAACCTATGCAACTAACTTAAAATGTATAATAAATTCAATAATAAAAAAGAAGGCTTTATATATTTTCTTCAAACAATAGCACAGGTCCAGGTAAATAACTTAGTGTGGAAACTGCCCTATTACCTAGCCTGATTACTTGAGGTTGGTATTAGTAACCTATGTGGTAAAAGAAACAAAAAATTTCCAGTAAACTGCCTCCTGATCTCTGCATATTTTCTATGGCAAACAAATGCAGACTATGGACACATATACACATACACTAAAGAATTAAATAAATAAATAATTATGTGATTTAAAATAAAAAATATCAATGTCAGGATTAATAAAATAATTACCTGAATAATTATACTAAATTCTACTTTTTGAAGCAACAAATTTTATTATGTAAACATATCACTTTAATAAATATTCTGCTGTTCACAATAAATACAGAAAGTATTTAAGCACAATCCTATATCATGCATGGTCAAAGATATATTCCCAAGTAAAATATCATAGATGTTTGTTCAATGAGTTCTGTATCTCTGTCAAACTGAGGATTTAATTTCCAAATATTCACTTCCAAAGTTATTATGCATAATGTAAAAACAGTCTGGAAAAGCCAACACTAAGAGCATTTTATTCTGATGATCCTTTAAAGTGAGTCGTAAATGTTGATACACTGCATTGCCAATATTTGTCATCCAAACACAAATGTACAGATGTAGTCTTTCTCTCCAGTCTCAGGTAGAGTCCTTAATAATGTTGTTTTCTCTGGCTATGAGTGATATTTGTGAGAGGTAGGGGCTTAGTTTTATTCTTCTACATGTGGTGATCTAGTTATGCCAACACCATTTGCTGAATATTCTGACTTTCTTCCACGGAGCCTTCTTTACCCCTTTGTTAAATATGAGGTGGCTGAAATTGGATGTGGTCAGGATTGGATCCTCAATTTTGTTCTACTGATGCACAGGCCTGTTTTGTGCCAATAGCAGGCTGTTTTTCTTTTATGACTATAGCCCTGTACTGTAATACAGTTTGAACTCTGGTATTTCCACCACCCCCCCCCCCCCCGCCCATACTCTTCTTTTTCTGCAGGGTAGCTTTGGCTAACTGGGGACTTTTTTTTTTCTTCATATGAACTGTAGAAAATTGTTGTTGTTTTTTTTCCCTAGGTCTGTGAAAAAGCTCATGGAGATTCTACTTTGGATTTCATTGAATCTGTATATTAACTTGGGTATGATCGTAATTTTCACTATATTGATTCTTCCAATCCATGAGCATGGGAGGATTTTACAACTTCTAGTATCTTCCTCAAGCTCCTTCTTGAGGGATTTAAATTTTTCTTTGTAGAGATTTTTGACGTGTTTGGTCAGGTTTGTTCCAAGATAATTTATTTTTTCGAGGTTATTGTGAGTGGGAAAAATTTCTTGTATTCCTTCTCCAATTGCTTGTTATTGGCATAACAAAAGGCTACCTACTTTTCTAAGTTAATTTTGTATCCCACCACTTTACTGAAGCTTTTGGTTTCTAGAAGTTTTTTGGTGGAGTTTTTGGCATCCGTTAGGTAAACTATCATGTCATCTGCAAAAAGGGATACTTTGAATTCCTCTTTTACAATTAGTACTACTTTGATTTCCTTTTCTTGTCTTATTGCTCTTGTGAGCATTTCAAGCACTATAGTGAAGAGCAGTGGGGATAGGGGCAGACTTGCTGGGTTCCTGACTATAAGGGGAACACTTCTAGTTTTTCCCCATTTAGGATAATATTGGCTTTGTTTATTGGCTTTAATTGTGTTAAGGAATGTTCCCTCTAGTCCAATTCCCTCCAGGACTTTAAACATGAAGGCATGTTGAACTATGTCGAAAGACTTTTCTGCATTGATCAAGATGAGCAGGTGTTTTTGTCTTTCAGTCAGTTTATGTGCTTTATGACCTTTATTGATTTATGTATGTTCAACCAGAGGTATGAATGCAGATTGGTCATGGTGGATGATCTTTTTGATACTTGCCTCTATGGGGTTTGCAAGTATTTTGGTGAGAATTTTTGCATCTATGTTCATTAGTGAATTGGGTCTATATTTTTCTTTTTTGGTTGTATCTTTGCCTGGTTTTGGTATTAGAGTGATATTGGCTTCATAGAAGGAATTTGGGAGACTTCCTTCTGTTTCTCATCCTCTTGAATAATTTGAGAAATAGTGGCTGTAGGTCTTCTTTACCATGAATACATTTGGACCTGAGATTTTTTAGTTGGGAGTTATTTTATTACAGTTTCAATTTCCTCCTTTATTAGGGGTCTATTTAAGCTGTTGATTCTTCTTGGTTAAGCTTTGATGATTCTCCGGATTGCAGATATTCTTCCATTTATCATAGGCTTTCAAATTTAGTAGAGTATAGGTTTTTGAAGTATTCCAGTAAGATTGAATCTTTGCACTATCTGTTGTGATGTTTCCCTTTTCATCTCTAATTTGGTTGATTTGGATTTGCTCTTTTATTCTTTTATTCGTTTGGTCTAGAGTTCTATCTACCTTGTTTATTCTTTCAAAGGACCAGCTGTTGGATTCATTGATTTTATTTTTTTTAATTTATTTTATTTTATTTATTTTCGTATGTGTATAAATGTTCTGTCTGCATGCAAGTTGGCGCACCCATGTCGTGCAATTCCGTGGAGGTCAGAAGAGGATGTCGGATTCCCCTGGAACTGGAGTTCTCCTGGAATTGGAGTTTCAGATGGTTCTGGGCCGCTATGTGGGTGTGGGGGATCGAACCCAGGTCCTCTCTAAGAGCAGTCAGTGCTCTTAACCACTAGACCATCTCTCCAGCCCCTGATTTAATTTTTGTATTGACCTCTTTGCTTCTATTTCATTGATTTCTGCTCTTTTTCTTATTTCTTCCTGTCTGCTGGGTTTAGGAGTTACTTGTAACTGCCTCTCAAGTGTTTTTAGTTGATATGTTAAGTCATTTATTTGTGCTCTTTCTGTTTTCTTAATGTAGGCAATTAGGGCTATGAATTTCTCTCTCAGGATTGCTTTTTTAGGTATCCCATAGGTTTTGTTGGGTTCTGCCATCCCTTTCATTTAGTGCCAGGAATGCTTTTATTTCTTTATTTCTCCTTTGACCCATTCATTATGCAGTAGTGTGTTGCTTAGTCTCTATTTGTACTTGTAGCTAATAGGGCTGTTTCTGGTGTTGATATTAACCTTTACTGCACTTTGATTTGATAAGATGCATGAGATTATTTCTTTTTTGTATTTCCTGAGGTTTTCTCTGGTACCAGTATATGGTCAATTTTGGAAAATGTTCCATGAGGTGCTGAATAGAAAGTATATTCTTTGATGTTTAAGTGGAATATTTGGTATATGTCCGTTAGGTCCATTTGGTGTATCATATTGTGCAGTTCAGATGTCTCTCTGTTTATTTTTGTCCAGTTGACCTGTCCAATGGGTTCAGTGGGGTATTAAATTCTCCCACTATTAGTGTGCTGGGATTGATCTGTGCCTTCAACTGCTACAAGATTTTGTTTATACTATTTGGTGATCCAGTGTTTGTGCATATATATTTATGATTATGAGATCTTCATGGTTGATTGATCCTTTGAAAATGATATAGTGACCTTATTCATCACTTCTGATTAGTTTTACTTTTAAATCTATTTTGACTGATATTAAAATTGCAACTCCTGCTTGATTTTGGTGCCATTTGCTTGAAATATTTTTTTTTTCATCCTTTCACCTTAAGGTGGTGTCTGTCTTTGAAGGTGAGGCGTATTTCTTGTAGACAGCAAAAAGTTGGATTCAGTTTCTTTATCCATTCTCCCAGTCTTGAGTCTCTTGACTGAGGAGTTTAGAACATTAATATTTAGGGTAATATTCAGAGATGTATGTTGCTTCTCTTCAGACTATTTTCTGTTTGAATGTTGGGTCTGTTTGTATTTCTGTGTTTATACCTTCATTATTTACTCTCTCTCTTGCTGCTTGGGGATAGCTGCTCTTTTCCTCTGTCCTCTGAACTGCTTTGAGTATTTTCTGGAGTGTTGGATTTCTAGATATGGATTTTTTCATCTTGTTTATATAATGAAATAGTTCCCTTTCTCCTTTGATTATAATTGACATCTTTTGATGGGTAGAGTAACGTGTCTTGGCCAATGTAATCATTTAGTACTGCAAATACTTTGGTCGATGTTCTTCTGGCTTCATCATTTGCGTTGGAAAATCAGCTGTAATTATGACGGGTTTTCCTTTATATGTAACTTGTATTTCTCTTGTGGCTTTCAATATTCTGTCTTTGTTTTGAGTATCTAGTGTTTTGATTATGATATGGCACGGGGAGCTTCTTTTCTGATCTTGTCTATTCAGTGTTCCATGTGCTTCTTCTCTTTGTATATGTGTGTAATTTTACCCTTCTTTTTTAGGAATGTTTCTTTTATATTTAATATATTTTGGGTGACATATACAAATAAAAAGTTGTATATATTTATAGGGCCACATGATGTTTCATGCATATATGCATTGTTTAAAACTTAGAATTGCTGAACAGGTCTAGGTCATTAAACATGTAGAATTTCTTTGTGGTTAAAAATTCCACAATTCTGAACAAAATTACACAGTACTTTCTTTGAGGCTTTGGAAATGCATGCAATTTCACATCAATATTGATTGTGCTGTAAAATTGTACTCCAAAGGCATAATGCTGTATGTATCCAATTTAGTATTCATTGAGCAGTTTCATCCACACATCCCTTAATTTTTTTTTTTACTTTCAGGGGTTAAGATTTTTTCTTTTAAATTCATATTACTCTAAAATTTGAATATATACATTCTGCCCATGTACATTAATTACTGTGTCTGAAATTAGGACGTAAGTTAATTCTAGGGCAATTTACAATATTCACATTATAGCATCAGAGTTGCTTTCAGATAGAAAGAAATATAATAACATTGCTCAGCTTGCATTTGAGTTGGGGGATTTGGTACTAGCATCCACAAATGAAGGAAACTATTCAACTTTTATTTTTTGGGACTGTGTAACTTCACTTAGAATGATGGCTTCAAGTTCTGTCCATTTACCTGCACATTTCATGATGCCATCTTTCTTTTTTTTTTAATATGTCATCTTTCTTTGCCACTTCATAGAACTCCATTGTGTAGATGTACCACATTTTTGTTATCCAATCCTCAGTTGAGGGGCATTTGGGTTGGCTCCAACTCTTTGCTATTGTGAAAAGAGCTGCAATAAACAAAGATGTGCATGTATATTTTCAGTAGGATGAGTTTTGTGGGTGCATACCCAGGAGTGGTATGGCAGGGTCAGATGGTAGGCTCATTTTGAGTCTTTTTTTTTTTTTTACATTTTTTTGGTCTTTTAGAGACAGGGTCTCTCTGTAACCCCAGATGCCCTCAACTCACTCTATACACCAGGCTGGCCTTGAATTCACAAAGATCCGCCTGCCTCTGCTTCCCAAGTGCTAGGATTAAAGGTGTGCACCACCATGATAGGCTCATTTTGAATCTTTTAAGGGTTCTCCACACTGCTTTCCACAGTGGTTATAGGAGTTTACATTCCCACTGGCAGTGGGTGAGTGCTCCCCTTTCTTCACAACCTCTCCAACATTTGGCATCTTTTGTGTTCGTAATCTTAGCCAGTCTTATCAGAGTGAGATTGACATCTTAGAGAGGTTTTAATTTGCATTTCATTAATTATTAAGGTTGTTGAACTTTTTTAAGATGTTTCTCATCCATGTTTACTTCCCTACTGGTGAAGTCTCTGTTCAGCTCTTTATTCCATCTTTTATGTGAGTCATTTTTTTTTCATGTCTCCCCATTCACAATACAGACCAGGCACAGTGGCCTAGGCTGAGGTGTACATGGGGTGGGTTTGCTCTGCCTCCTCTTTCTATACAGTCAGTGTAGAAACACAGCCTGTGGGAAGCACCAGGAGGCCTAGAAAGTTCTTTCCTACACCTGCATCTTGTAAGTTGTTGCCAACTTTTTCTTCTATCTCCTCCTTCAGGGTTTCAGGCTTCAAGTTTAGATCTTTGATCCACGTGGAGTTGATTTTACTACAGGGTGAGAGGTAGGGGTTTACTTTTGTTTTTCTACAAATGTTAATCCAGTTTTGCCAGAACCATTTGCTGAAGTTGCTATTCTTCCTCCATTGAGCTTTTTCTGACCTTTGTCAAATATGAGGTGATTGAAATTGTATGAGCTCAGGTTTGGATCTTCAATTTCCTTCCATTGGTAAATGGGTTTGTTCTGTGCCAGTAGTAGGCTGTCTTTATCACTATAGCCCTATAATATAGATTGAAGTCTGGGAAAGCAAGCCCCCCTTATTGCACTTTTCACTCAGGGTTGCTTTAGTAATTTGGGGTCTTATGTTTTTCATATGAATTTAAGTATTTTTTTTCTAAGTCCTTGAAAAAACTCATGGGGATTTTGATTGGTATTCCTTTAAATATGTATATAAATTTTGGTAAAATGGACATTTTTACTATATTAATTTTTCGAATCCATAAGCATGAAGTACCTTTCCATCTTTTGATGTTATTTTCAAACTCCTTCTTCAGACGTTTAACTTTTTTTGTTGTAGCGATCTTTGGTATCTTTGGTTAGGTTTGTTCCCAGGTATTTTATGTTATTTTATATTTCAGGCTACTGTAAGTGGGAAAGTCTTCTTTTATTCCTTCTCCACTTGCTCATTGTTGGTGTAAATAAAGGCTACTGATTTTTCTAGGTGAGTTTTGTATTCTGCCACTTTACTGAAACTCTTAATTTTTTATAATAGTTTTCTGGTGGAGTTTTTAGCAACCCTCAGGTAAACTATCATATCTGCAAAAAGGGACAGTTTAATTTCCTCTTTTCTGATTAGTATTCTTTTAATTTCCTTTTCATATCTTATTGCCCTAGCAAGTGTTTCAAGCACTATGTTGAAGAGGAGTGGCAACAAGGGGTAGCCTTGCCTGGTTACTGCCTTTAGGGGAAATGGTTATAATTTTTCTCTGTTTAGGATGATGTCGGCATTGGGTTTGCTATATATGGCTTTGTTCATGTTGAAGAATGTTCCCTTCAGTCTGAGTCTCTCTAGGATTTTAAACATGAAAGATGCTGGATCTCGTCAAAATATTTTTCTGTGTAAATTAGGAAGATCATTTATTTTTTGTCCTTCAGTCCATTTAAGTGTTCTATAATATTTATTGATTTATGTATGTGGAAACATCCCTGCATCTGTGGTATGAATCTAACTTGGTCATGATGGATAACCTTTTTGATGTGGGTCTGTACACAATTTACAAGTATTTTGTTCAGAATTTTTGCATTTATGTTCATTAAAGAGATGGGTCTAGCCGGGTGTGGTGGCACACGCCTTTAATCCTAGCACTTGGGAGGCAGAGAAAGGCGGATCTTTGTGAGGTCAAGGCCAGCCTGGTCTACAAGGTGAGTTCCAGGACAGCTGGTACTACAGGGAGACACTTTCTCGAAAAGACCAAAAAAAAAAAGAGATGGGTCTATTTCTTTTTTGCTTGTACCTTTGCCTCGTTTGATTATTAGAGGGATGCTGGCTTCACAGAAGGAATTTGTGAGAATTCCCTCTGTTTGTATCCTTCTGAACAGTTCGTGTAACAATGACTGGGAGAATGGAATTAGGAAACAGAATCCTTCAATATGTTGTCTAAAAGAAACCCATCTCACTGCCAAGGACAGATACTAGCTTAGAGTGAAAGGATGGAAAAAATAATTATTCCAAGTGAATGGTACCAATAAACAAGCCAAAGTGACTATTCCAATATCAGACAAAATATATTTCAACGTAAAATTTATCAGAAGAGATAAAGAGGGCCATTACATCCTTGTCAACGGAACAGTTATCCATGAAGACGTTACAAATCTAAATGGCTATACACCATCCGATTCACCTTACTTTATAAACACACTTCTGCAGGACCTCAAGACACAGATTAATCCTATCAAACTACTAGTGGGTGTCTTCAACACCCCACTGAGATCCTTGGGTAGATGAACAGGACAAAAATAAAATAACACCTATCAGAACTGAACAATAAAATACACCAAATAGACCTCAGATATCTACAGAGTATTCTACCATAACACCAGAGAATATACTTCCTACTCAGCACCTCATGGAATATTCTCCAAAATCAACCACGTACTGGAGCACAAAAGAATTCTCAACAAATACAAAATGAATGAAATAATTCCATTCACTCTATCAGATCACAGTGCAATAAATCTCAATATTAACACCAGAAAAAGCCCTACTCACTATAAGAACACATGGAGACTAAACAACACAACCCTGAATAATGAATGGGTCAGGGAAGAAATAAAGAGTGAAATAAAGGTATTCATGGAACTGAACAAAAAAGACAATACAACACAAAAACCTGTGGGATACTTTAAAAACACTCTTAAGAGGGAAATTATAGCCCTAAGTGCCCACATCAAAAAACAAACAAACAAACAAACAAACAAACAAAAAAGAACAAAACAAATCAAAAAACCAGAAAGGGAACAAATAAACGATCTAACACTGCAGCTTAAAACACTTGTTAGACAACAACAAATGAACCCTAAACAATACACAGGAAGAAATAACAAAAATCAGAGCAGAAATCAATGCAATAGTAACAATGCAAACAATATATAGAATCAACGAATCCAAAAACTGGTCTTTGAAAAGATAAACAAAATAGACAGACCTCCTGTAGCACAGTTAACAACAACAGAAAAAGGGCAACTCCAAATCAATAGTATCCATGATGAAAGGGGAAACATGACCACAGATATAGAAAAGATCCAGTCAGGGCTGGAGAGATGGCCTAGCGGTTAAGAGAGCTGACCGTTCTTACAGAGGACCCGGTTTCGATCCCCAGCACCCACATGGCGGCCGAAAATCATCTGAAACTCCAATTCCAAGAGAACTCCAGTTCCAGGGCAATCTGAGACCCTCTTCTGACCTCCGTGGAATTGCACGACATGGGTGCACAAACTTGCATGCAGACAGTACATTCATACACACACAAAAATAAATAAAATTGATAAAAAAATTTAAAAAAAGAAAAGATCCAGACAATCATACGGGAATACTTCAAAAACCTATACTCCACTAAATTTGAAAACCTAAGGGAATTAGATGATTATCTGGAATCCTAGGAATCAACAAATCTTAACCAAGGAGAGACTGACAGTTTAAACAGACCTATAATTTTTAGGAAATGGAAGATATAATAAAAAAACCTCCCAAGTAAAAAATTCCTGGACCAGATGTTTTCACAGCAGAATTTTATAAAACATTTAAAGAGGTCTTAAATAGAATATTAAAAAATCAATCATACCATAAGGCATACCAACACCTTACATAAATTTCTCCCAAACACATTCAAATTGTAATTTTACTCTGTACCTTTCTGAAAGAAATGTATCAAAAGTTAGTTTTATATAGTCATAATAATATATGCATACCATAAATAATAAATATTGTTTAAATGTTATTAGAGTTAAAAGGAACAGTATCTGTATTATTTACCTTTCCTGTTGTGATAAAATATACTGTAAAGAAATTAAAGATTATACTGATCTATAGTTTGAAGGGATATAGTACATCATGGGCAGGAAATCATGATATTCAGATACACAAGGAGCTGGTCAAATTCCATCTGTAGACAGGAGAGAGAGAGAGAGAGAGAGAGAGAGAGAGAGAGAGAGAGAGAGAAGTTTACATGTTATTTTCTATTAATCTTTGGTTCAGGCCTGAAGCTCATGCAGTGTAGATGCACAGTTAATGTGGGTCTTGCCACATCAATTATCCTAATCTATGTAATTAGGCAATTTCTCACAGAAGCTCCAGAAGCAAATGCAAATTGAAATTTGACTCCCACATAAATCTAGATCTTATCAAGTTTGCAATTAATTTTAATACGTTCAGTATTCCAGATTTCTTCAGTTCCCAAAGGTAGTCCTTTGGCAAAAAAAAAAAAAAAGAAAAGAAAAGAAAAAAAGAAAAAAAGAGTGTATCTTTTTTACATGTTAAAATATGGACAGAGAGAAAACACAAGAACCACAATTTCTCTCCCTTTTGTGAAGAATAATGTTTTATTTGGCTCAGAGTTTTACAATGTAGGAAATTGTTGCTAAAGACTTAAAACGTAAACGAAAAAAATATGTCAGTTGCTGTAACATTGATAAAGGATTGTCAAGTACAAATAATTTTAACACATATTTTATATGATTAAAATAAATCAAAAGTTATGGCTTTGGATATATTAGAAAATATTTCCAAGAAGAAAGAAGTTTTCATTGTGTGAAAATATGAGTAAAACTTGATAAAACGTGATATAATGAGGTGAGTTAATAAAGAAGCACAATAATCAATGCATAGTAAATGTTGCTGAGGGAAATGAAGAAATATCTTCTACAAAGAAGATATTTTTCTCTGTTGGGCATTGATTTCTCTATTTTAGATAGAGAAATAAATATAATATTGAACTTAGAGTCACAAAAACTGAGTACAAATGTTAACATATCAACAAGTTTAATGACTTTGAGTACAGATTGACAGTGCTTTGAGTTTTCTCTTATAAAGGCACTAATTTCACTCATTAGTTCTCCAAATTAGTTAATTAATAACATAGAAAATGACCATCTAGCTAATATTTTAATATTAAGGATTAGGATTATAATATATAAGTGTTTGAAGAAACATATTCAGACCTTAATCAGGTGTGAAAGGGCACACCTGCAATATGAATATTGATGAGGTATAGACAATGGGATGAAAGGAATGGTGAGTTTGAGATCTAATATATATACACACATATATATATATATATATATATATATATATA